>AFIR01000253.1:0-248923 GCA_000223685.2 Zymoseptoria pseudotritici STIR04_4.3.1
GTGGGCCATTTGAAGCTCCGTCCCTTCATGCATTAGGTAAGGCGGAAGCGATGGCGCGGTCGGGACATTGGGCACAAAAAGTGTATGATTTGTTGATGTATAGACCGCAGCACTGCAATGTCTGCGATTGTCGAGCGTATCCCAAAAGTGTAGATTCGGTCGTGGGTTTGCAGTAGCTGACAGTTGTGGTAGTGTACTCTCCGATTCCCACTATGTCGACAAGTGGGTGTGTTTGAAGAAGAGGGAGCCCGAGACACGTTCAGAGCCAGAGTCGAAGAGGAATCCAAAAGTGCCCAGAGGCGGGATCGAAGCGAAGAAATGGACGCATCTTCGAGCGTTGCGTCGTGCGAAAAGAATGTGCTTGAGTGATGTGGCCGTGGATCGAATTTGCGTTGTGCGCAAAGAATGATCCTGAGCGAATGACCAAGAGCCGAAGAAAAGTCTGGCAAGCGGCGAGTGAGGTTAGCACGTGTCCGCCTTGCTTGTTTGGGTGAGACAACTCACGAGTGAATGGTGGACGATGCCGCCGTCGTTCGTTCGCGCAAGCAAGGCCCGCCCTCCGATCTGCAAACCTCCAATGTGAGCACACATGCAGGGACATTGGGCATCGGCACGATGGATGAAGGAACTGACGGTGATGCGCAAGATCGGGACGGGTCGCACTTGATCTCGCGCGCGTCCAGACGACGCCACTAGCAACTGTATTCTGCACACCATGATGGACAGTCGCCTCCCGGCTGGCAGGCGACGTATTGGGCCTCAGCGTCGGGGTGGGTGACGGCGGCGGCGAGTACCATAGTGAAGAGCGCGGCGAAGGCAAAGAGCTGCATGGTGGAGTTGGCGGTGACCGAGGTAGAGGCAATGGGGCAAGTGGTGGTAGCAGTGTAGTTGCGAGAGGAGATGGTGCAAGGTCTCGACTGTGATGTGAGAGTTAAGGTGGAGTGAACAGTAAAAGCGATAAGAAGAGGAAGAAGGCCAGCGCGGACGGACGTAGGCTTTTCATGCCTCTTGGAAGCTGTTGGCGGGAAGAAGCGGATGGAGAGGTTACGTCGGCAATGTCAGCGTGGACTGATCCCGACAGTGGTGTGGTCCAAACGACAAGGTGCGCGAGGGGTCCCAACAGGCATATTGAAATGAAGGAGCACCGTCACACGTGACACACAGCTTGTCACGCGTGCCTACAGTCCCTGTCCTGCATACGGGACGCAACGCTTAACTTCCGCAGACCTCGTCGCTGCCTTGTTTGGGCAAGCATCGACGTTTTGTCAAGACGAGATTGGTGCGGAGGCGCCGCTATCACCGCCAGGGGACGGGCACTACTTCTTGCTTTTGGTCCAGGGTCTGTAGTATCCCGGGGAGGGCACCATTTCTTGCCTCACACGTACGCCGAGTCTCACGACGCATTGAGCACCGTTATGTCGCCTGCGTGATGGAGCGTCTTAGACCAAGTGTGTCTTGTCGTCCATCTCCAAGTGATGCTGCTACGATCCGTACGACCTCACCGCCGGACCTTTCGTGTGGTACACACGACAAGGATGATCTTACGATTCATCTTGGAATGTGATGGTTCCGGTCAGCACATGTTGAACCCTGGCAAGTGTATGCAAGTCGCGGCCGTCGTGCACAGCATTTGGTCTTACAGCCTGGGAATCAAAAGCAAGAAGTCGTCCGTTGAAGGCAGTACTGAGTACCGACGCTTCCAGACCAATGCAGATTCGAATGATCGTCGGTTCTTGCCCGAGGAAAATGCCGATTGAGTTGTCGCCGTAAGCACTGCTTCTGCAGTCCACGGTCTGTACAACTCATCTTTCCGGTTACAGCATCCCTTTGCAGCTCAAGCGGTTCGATCTTGGCGTAAGAGTGACTTCTTAGCGCGGACGGCTGCCCCGGTTTAGTGCAAAACTCTCACCTATTCTTGGTAGTGAACAAGGGTCTCGGTAGGGCGTGCGTCCACCTCGTCTTAAGAGCCTTTCTTACCGCTCAAACCCTCAAAATCGCTCTAAATAGTATATATAGCTCCAAATCTAAGGTTATAGCTCTAGTAGTTATAAAGGAAGAGGTTAGCAAGGGCTAGGACTATTATACACGCTTCTAAGCTAACTATATATAAAGATTAGTAATAGCGAGCCTAATAATAATACCCTCGGCCTATTAACTAACAACGGTAACCTCGATCTACTACCTATTATCGACTCTTAACTTGTAGAAGATCCTTATCTATCCGACCGCTCTACTATTATTAAGAACATCGCAACTACTACTTATTAGACAGACTCCTTACCGATAGGTAATAGTCTACTACTATTATATTCGATACCGCTAGCACCGATGCTGCCGGAGCTTATAGCAGCTCTCGAAGGGGTACCCGTAGTCGAGGGGGGTAGAGCGGAAGCTGCAGTTAATAGATCGATAGAAGGTTTAGTAGCTCGGATTAAGAGCATAGAGTCGGAGTTAAGAGCCCTACGTAAGGAGCTAAGAATAGTGTATTTAGTATTATTAGAGGTACGCGATTTAGTGCGTTAGAAGGTCGTAAATACGGTGTTAGTACTAGAGCATCTGCGAGGTTATTATCTTTAATATAATGCTATATAACTCGATATTCCGTGCAGAGCGGATATTTAGAGCTACAATTAGTATAATACATATATACCTTCTTCTCGTTACGATCCTTCTTCTTTAACGCGGTAGAATACTACCTGCAGAGGTAGTAGTAGTAGCTATTATTAGTAAGGCAGGCGACTATGTTATAAGGCTTAAGCTAGTTAAGACGAGTCGACTTAGCAATACTAAGTAAGTTGCCCTTCTTAAATTAGTATCTCGAATCGCGAGCTATTAGCCGTCCGCGGTTAAAGGTATTACCGTATATAAAGCGGCTAAGCTCGTCGCGCTACTCTCTAGCGTTTAGTGTAGATTGCTGCTATTAACGGAGAGCGGTAAGTTCTTACTAGCCTTCTCGAATAAGGCTGTCGGCGAGGTTGCCGCGGAAGTCTCGTTGCTTAGTAATTACACGCACGCGGCGGTGTTAGTAAGTGTCTCTGCAGAGCATAAATAAGTTAATAACCGCTCTATCGAGAAGGAAGTAAAATAGTAGATGCTATAGCTTAAGAGCCTTATGTTATAAAGAGCAGTAACTTCTTAGTTAATTATAGATATCTACGCCGCCTTATGTTTAGTAATATAGCTGTTAACCGCCCTTAGCTTTCTTCTTATTCTGTTTTTGCGCTAATCGATAGTGTAGGCGGTAGTAAAGAAATAAACGAGCTAATAGTCTTGCTAGAGCACGGCGGCGACGTTGTAGAGTAGTCGGGTAAGGATTAAGTTAAAGGGGAAGGTTGTAGTTTTGCGTACGAGATTTACTTTCTTTATAATCCCCTTCGAATTAGTTAGCTTAAACTATAGCTACGTAAAACAGCGTATAGCGGTATATTGCTAAATAGGTTGTCTATATAGACGTAGAAGAAACGGCCTGCGGCAAGTAGTTGTTATAGAGCGTGTAAAAGAAGAAGAATAACTGCCTTAGATCGATCGCTTAGCTCTGCGCTAAGATTAACTACTCCTTCCTAATTAGGAAGAAGTAGATAAGGGGTCGGCGGGGTCGTTATTGCGGAAGCGGCCGGTGCGGCGATAATACTTCTCGAATTCTCATTCTTCTTCTTCTTCTCGTCCTTCTTTACCTTAAAAACCGTCTGTTTACGCATACGCCGCACCTTATCGAGTACTATTACTAGCTGCAGCTCCTTATGCCTATACTTTAGCGCGAAATACGAGAATCTAACGAGATAGCTATGCTCGCAAACGGCGAGGATATAATAACCGATAGGGCATAGTTTACCGCGCATGTTTACTATATAGAAGGAGCGGCCGGTAAATCGAATAAGGATCTTATCTACGCTAATGCTACTACTAGGCGTTACCTAATATACATACTTCCTTCGCTAGTTATCCGACAGCTATTAAATCTACGTCTATAGTAGTAGTCTAACACCGGCTAGCATTGCTGCTAGATCTTCGAGATATAGCGCAGCCTTAACCTGCTTAAAGCGGTTAAGGCTTATTCTACTGCGCCTAATAGTATTATAAGTAGAGTAAACATTATTATTACGCTAGTAATCTACCTTATTAGCTATTTAGATCGCTAACATATATATAACTATACTAAGCTATATCTTAACCTTAGTAGCACTTACAGGCTCCTAACAATATCTATAGATCTTAATACTACTATCTAGCTCCTTCTACTTAACCTTAGCGGCGGTATACAGATTAGTGTACTTAGCAATCCGCTCGTAAACAGGCTAATTAAAGAACAGCTTGAAGTAGGCTAAGGGCAGCTCCCTATTCTTCCCCTCCGGCAGAGACTGCGCAATACGCTTATAGTATGTTCCTTGTAGCGGAGTGTATTACTAGTCCTCTCGACAATCGATATCTACCGGCTTATAGAGGCTAGTAGCAACACCTTCTAATCTATCTTCTTTAGCGACACGCCGTCTAATCGATATACTGTTCTCGTCTACATCTATCTCCTAATCCTTATCTAGAGGCAGTTTACTACCCCTAAAATCGAATATACTATTATTCTTATTAGGCGGCAATCGACGATTTAGTGCAAAAGAGGTATATATAATAGCAGGAGGGTAAGGGCAACATACGCGGGACGAGGTAGGCAGAGCCCTAACTCTGCTATAATAAACTTAGTGTAGCGCTGCATTTAGTGCCCGTTTTATCCTAGCCCCTATAAGTACCTACTCTACCGGACGAGTTTTTAAAGGGATAGCCGCATAGATAGGTATTCCGCTATACGCGAGGACTGCGAACGGAAATCCTATATAAGGCTAAGTGCTAATTATTGCTTATATTAATCTAGTGTCTACAAAGTTATACCCTGTATGTTAGTAGTGCGAATATACGACTCCCGCTCGTCGGCTAAGGTAGAGCGACTAATAATATAATAGACCTTAACGCAGAGAGTAACCTTTTCCCTATTATATAGGCGTATTATGTCGAGCTTGTCGGCAGTCGATATCGTAATTATCGGCTGCTACAAGCTATCTAGGTACAGCCTGTTAAGTAGCATCTCTAGTAGTATAAGAATGCAATACCCGCTAGTAACCGATATTAAGTAGCGAACGACATAATATTCCTTAAGAATACGGAGTACCCTTTCTTGTATATAGTAGTTCGTTCGGAGTGCGCACGATAAAGTGTTAGGGTTCTAGGTTTTAAAAAGCATATAGCACTAACGGATGCTTTCCTAGTAGATAACTCTACTAGTTTCTAAAACTTAATACACCTCGAACTCTCGCGGGAACGCTACGGGCAACGCGGGTACACGAAGTTAAAAGTTATACAGAATCGCTCGGGTTTACGTGCTCGCAGGGCAGGAGATTATAGTTAGCAGCTTAATTGTGCTAGCAGTAGCTAGTCGGCGCTGCAAGTAGTTAGAAAGTCGAAGGTTTAGCAAAGCGGGGTCGCTAGGCCCGTTTCGGGTATAAGTAAGCTATAAACAGCTTATATATAGTATATAAGAAATTTTTACAGAAACATAGCAATTAGACTTTGTTAGGCTAAACTTAGGCTGCTCTAGGCAAGGCGTGCATAGTTAGTAGCTAAGCGCCGTTAGGGCATCCGGGTAGCGAAGATCGCAGGTAATAGCGTGTAATTAACCTGCATTACCCGCGAACTTAGAATCGTATACGGTTAGTATATTAACTTTTAGAAACCGGTAGACTAGACGTTCCCTATGCGTATTATTAGGTAAGCTATGCCTTTCGTCTAGGTTGCCTTGCTCTTACGCTATATAGTTTAATAGACAAAAGCGTATAGCGGGTTACTATATCGGAGTAGCTACTACTCCTTACAAGGCTAAGAGTATAGTAGGGACTCGGGTTACTCGATTAGTCTGCTCCCTTATATATAGGCAACGTAACCTTAGATAAGGTTTAAGTAGTAGCTACTCCGATGCGTTAATACGCTATAAGTATACGCTCTAGGTCCTCGAATTTATTATCCTTATAGACGAAGAGCTAGAATATACTGCTTATCTCGGAAGGAAGGGCATCTCTAAAGGTAACGGCTAGTACGCCTGCACTATATTAAATCCACCGGTTTCTAAAAGTTAACATACCCTCTAGCGCTGCGCGCTAACGGCTCTGTATTAGTACTAAAGCCTCGCACGGCTAGAAAGTAGTGTAGAAGGCTGTACTCGGTGTAAGATCTATCTATAGTATATATAAGCTATTTATAACTTACTTACAGCCGAATATAGTTAAGCTATTGCCGTTCTTGTCGTAGCCGATAGTGTAAGTTTAATAGACTAAAGGTTGTATACACGCGTTTATACTTACGCGTCGGCGTTGTCGCTTATTACTTATAAGCATAAGCTAGCTTAGTGCTATTGTTGTCGTTGTCGCTATTACCGCTATGCTATATAAATTTGTATGTCGGTCGCCGGTGCGCTTCGAGGGGTAGGTTCGATTTGTAGAAGGTCGTAGCTAGTATCGCGCCGACAGCGCTATAAACTTAGACTTCCCTCTGTCTGCAGACCTCGCAGCTTATCTACTACTATAGTTTCTACTAGAGGCATGCCTTAACGCATAGAGTAGTATAGTATATAAGCACGAGTCGGATATTAGACTGCTATAGAAGGGGTACTGCATATAGCAGGAAGGTCTAGAGTAGTTAACCTATGCGAGAGGTGCTTATTAGTAGTACTAAAACAAGCAACGCGCGCGAGCGTAGCGCATGCAATATGCATAGCAGGTCTAATAACAATAACCCTAACTACCGCTATACTAGCAGTATCCTTACTAGCAGTATTCTTAGTACCCTTAGTTTCCGCCGTAGTAATAGTACCCTTAGTTTCCGCCGCAGCAACAGCACTATTATATACTATAGTAGTAACTGCCTTAGCCTTAGCCTTAACCTCTATAGCAACACTAACAACTATTACCTCTAAGAGCTGTCTATACGACTGCGAATCCTGCGCTACCTCTAGCTCTACTATTACTAGCTCTACCGTCGTCTGCTCTACCGTCGTCTGCTCTACCGTTGTCTGCTCTAACAGAGGTGCCGGCCGAGTTGTCTAAGGGCAAGAAGCATACTAATCTATCGCCGAGGAAGCCGAGTACGAAGAAGCTAGCTATAAGGAAGACACCTATAAAGACTCCTGCAAAGAAGTTAGTTAAGACAAAGAAGGTAGCTATAGAGAACGAAGAGAAAGATAAGAGCGGCGGTAAGGATAATAAGGATAAGGATAAGGATAGTAATAAGGACGAGGACGAGGGCGATAGTAATAAGGATAAGGACAAGGAAATAGCTACTCTAACTAAGAAACCGCGCGCTTGCCGAGCTGCTGCTAACGGATACTCTAATAACGCTGCTACTCGCATACAGCTCCTTTAGTTAATTACTCGGAAGCGACCGTAATACGTTTAAATAGTGCGGAGTAAGTTCTAGTTAACCTAAAGTTATATTTTATTAGCAATTTAAGGCACTTAGACGTAAGTAGGACGAGTTTAAGCGCTTGTAGTAGCAACATAATACTGCACTCGACAACTATATAGAACTAATTAGTAGATTGCTAGAAAGGGTAGTAAAGAAGCTAGATAAGGACGAGACGTCGACGTTGCGAGCGTCGTAGTAATTTCGGCGCAAGCTATATTAGTCGCAGAGCTCGTAGCGTATAAGGTTGCTAAACAGGGTATACTCGACTAAGCTATAGGTTAATCTATGCAGTCGCACGACTCTTCTTAAACCTAATCCTAAGCTAAAGGAGCGGAGCTTATGCTATTTAGTCGCACAAGTAGACGCTTAATTAAACAGGCTAAGGTTATCTAGGGGCAGATTATGTTAGAGCAGCGTGCCTTATATACCGGTCTTAATTAGTCTACTAGAGATCTCGTTAGGCAGGGCGGTATTTAGCATGCTGCCTTTATAGCTGCGAGCAACGAGAGGACGGCTCTAATGCAAGCGCAGGCAGAGTGTGTAAACGTCTGCGAAGATTAGCGTGCCGCTTAAGAGGAAGCCCGTAAATAGCGTAAGGAGAGGTTAGCAGAGGCTCGTAAGCAGAGGGAATAGAGGGCGGAAGAGCGCGCGATTGCTATAGCGAATAGAATAGCCGGTAGTAGTAAAAACGCCTATATATGCTCGATTCTTAGTTATATAAATCGATTAGTTCTCCTTTGTCCTCGCTATTAAATAGCATCGAATATTAATAACGAGTATATAGTATTAATAGCGAGCATTACTAGTTCCTTAGCGTTATAGTATGCTTAGCGGGGTCGCTAGGATTTTGCACCTTCCGGATGCGTGCGCTGCGCGGTTAACCTAAAGTTATATTTAGTTAGTAATTTAAGGTACTTAGACGTAAGCAGGACGAGTTTAAGCGCTTGCAGCAGCAACACAATACTACACTCGACAACTGTATAGAACTAATCGGTAGATTACTAGAAAGAGTAGTAAAGAAGCTAGATAAGAACGAGACGTCGACGTCGCGAGCGTCGTAGTAATTTCGGCGCCGTCCTCGCTATTAAACCTGCGTCCTTATTATTAATAATTAATAGCGAGGACACGCATTTAATAGCGAGGACGTAGTTAGGTAACTATATAATTATTATAGCTATTTAATAAGCAATAAGCAGAGGTGTTTAAGGATACTAATCGCTTAGAATTATATTTAGGGGGGTTTTAAGACTTTAAGAAGAACCTGCATATGCTCGATTCTTAGTTATATAAATCGATTAGTTCTCCTTTGTCCTCGCTATTAAATAGCATCGAATATTAATAAAGAGCATGCAGTATTAATAGCGAGTATTAGATTATAGTATTCTTAGCGTTAGGGCTAGTCTAGAAGTCGCACCTAGAATTTGCGACTTCCTAATGCGGAAGGAGGACGATCTAGCTTTATTTAATAACGAGTAGTCTAATTTTAAGGGCAATTAATTGCGAGCACGCGCATTTAATAGCGAGGACATAGTTACCTAACTATGCAATTATTATAGCTAATTAATAAGCGATAAGCAGACAGTTTTAATACCGGCAGACGACGAATCTAGCGGATATAAGTGCTAGACGAGTTTCTCGCACTAACTAATATACTACTATACTTATCTTTGCACGTGCTCGCTATAAATCTGCTCGTTCTCGCTATAAATAATCCTTTAATATATATGCTCGTTATTAATATAAGGTTCTTCCGTCTTATTATTAACCGCCGTTAGCCCTTTACTCGTTTATCTCGTCTACGCCCTTTACTTCCTTAGTATTATAGAGTCGCTCTACTCGGTATATAGCTTGCCGAGCTATACATACTACGAATACTTATAGCTTCCGGTAGCCTAAACTATATATATCTCGCCGTCGCAGCGGCAGTAGCGGCACGCCTTGCGCTTCTCGCCGTACTCGTTAATGCGAGCCGCTAGCGTTAGGCGGCGACGGACAGCTAGAGTAGAATACTTCTACTTATTATTACTCTTCGCGAACCTGCTGCCCGCCGCTACTCTAAACTTCTAGTAGCCCTTGCCTTTGCCCTTCTTCTTCTTCTTATTATCCTATACCGCACTTAGCCTAGCACATTTCTCTTTTTCTTTCGAACAATACTACTACTAAGGCTTCTACTATCTATTCTACTACTAAATCTACTGCCTATCCTACTACCCCTAATAGCAACTAAACCCTTCTTTACCTTTACCCGATAAGAGATATAAACACCTCTGCCGAGCGCAACGAGCGTGCCCGTCTACGCCGCCGCTTTAACCTCCGCGCCGCCCGCCTCGCTACTAACCGTCCCGGCTAACGCCTCTTCCTTCTTCTTCTTACCCTTCGCCTCGAGTATTCCTCCTATTATAATATTATCTTAGCCTATTATAGATAGTAGCTCGTAGCTATTATCGGAGCCGTCCCTATTAGCAAGGGGTTAGGAAGGAAGGAGGGTAGAGAGGGAGAGGAAGAGGAAGCCGAGGTCTAGGCTACAGAGGTTATAGTTACGGTAGTAGAGGAGGGTAAGAAGGGCAAGGGAAGCGTAAAGCTAAGACAAAGGGAGTAGGACCGGAGCTTATTAAGGAGGTAGTAGTAGTACTATTATACTAGCGACGAAGAGAGGGTAGGCTATATAGGCTAGGGTATTACGGCGGCGGTTAGTAGCGAGGCGAGCAGAGTAGAGATTCTTATAGCGGCGGAGACGGGCATACTTATTACGCTCGGCGGAGGTGTTTATATTACGGACTAAGAACACAAAGGCGCGAAGCGCTATAATTGCCGGCACGCGAGATATAGTAAGGGGAATAGGAATGCCCGAGGCGAAGAGTAAGAAGGAGAAGGGAGAGGTATTAGCCGGGGTAGAGGTAAAGGCGAAGAAGGGTTCGGTTACTATTAGCGCGGAGCTAGCGAGGGCGCGGACAACGAACAGGAGAGCGAGTAAAGGGCTAATAATAAGAAGGAAGAGTCTTATATTAATAGCGAGTATCGATAATTAGGCCGGTATTTATTACAAGCACGAGCTAATTTATAGCGAGCACGTGCAAAGGGCGCTAGCACTTATATCCGCTAGATAGCATAGGATAATAAGGAGAAGAAGGGCAAAGGCAGGGGCTACTAGAAGTTTAGAGTAGCGGTAGGTAGACGGTTCGCGAAGAGCGACAATAAGTAGAAGTATTCTACTCTAGTATCTGCCGGTGTTAAAACCGTCTGCTTATCGCTTATTAAATAGCTATAATAATTGCATAGTTACCTAACTACGTCCTCGCTATTAATGTAGCATACTCGTAATTAATATTTAGTACTATTTAATAGCGAGCAGTTGCTCCTTCCGTATCCGGAAAGTGCAGAAATCTAGCTAAGAATAACTACCCCGCTAAGTATACTATAACGCTAAGGAACCGGTAATGCTCGTGTAGCTCGGCAAGCTATGCGACGAGTAGAGCGGTAGTATAGTATAATAATAAGCGTGCGGTATATTAGTTAGTATAAGAAACTTATTCGTCTGTCTTAAAGTCTTAAAACCCCCCCTAAACGTAATTCTAAGCAATTAGCACCCTTAAACACCTCTGCTACGGCGTCCTCGCTATTAATATTCGAAGCTATTTAATAACGAGCAAGTAGTTCCGGCTAATTAGACAAGGGCAGTAACGTCTAACCGTTAACGACATATTTAGCTAAACGCCGCGCCGTTTCTTTACTATTTTATCTATCTTCTCATACTCGCAATTAATATTTAGTACTATTTAATAATAGTTAGGTATTTATATAGAGTCGGCGGTATATATCTAAACCTCTTCCCTACAATATCGAGTACCGGCACGATACTATTAGCGCCGACATAAGCATCCTCTTGCCGCACACAAACGAGGATGTTATAAAGGAATATCGATACCCTCTATATTAACCCTACCGGCATATTCTCTAGCTATAGAACGTTCTTAAACTAATTAAATAACTAGTAGTTCTCTATCTTGCCGAAGTACTGCTCGATGCTTATCCTCGCAGACGACAGATCCGCATTAAAGCGCTGCCGCTTAGGATCTAGCTAGCGATATAATCTATTCGATATAACTCCTTCTATACTACTACGCTATATAGTATGTAGTATGCATAATCGCTAATTACAAATATCGGCCGCCGCGGCGGCACGTGTCCTTTAAACAACTCCCTTATCTTCTGCAGAGTATACGAGTCTTAATAAATAGTCTAGTTGTTCGCCGGCCCGATATATAGAAGGCTTATATACGTAACAAGGCTATCCGGTATACTAATTGCCTAATACTTTAGCCTATTACTACTATAGTATCTACTATATGTTATACGCTAATTCTCGTTGCTCTTAGGCGCATAGTATCCTTAGAACACGCTATCTACAAAACCCTAGAAGTCCCCTTCGCCGAAGCTAGTACTAGCGATATAGATACTATAACTGCGGACTCGCTTATACGTTAGGCCCGGCTACTACGTTATCCTCTCGCTATCACCTTCCGGAACTACCTGCTAAGGCTAAGAAGCTCCTTTCGAGTCGATCGTAGAGGTCCTTTAAGGCTTTATAAAAGAGACGATAGGCAGTTAATAGATACATGCCCTATAAAGTACTCTATGCATACTAGCGATCTAGATAAGCAAGGCGTTAGTAAAGGAGATACACTGCCTATCGAGGCGTGTATATGCAGGTGCTATATACTAGCTTCTTCTCTTAAGGTTCGATATAAGGCTATAATACTGTAGCTACCCTGTCGATTTAAGATAGCGTAAGTCTGCAATACTGCTAAATATTCTCGTAGTGCTCCGTCTCGATCGACTAGTTAATATTAGTATTAAGTAGGAAGGAGTTCTTTATATCCGGCGCTCTTATACTCTGCTAATACTACCTCTATAGTATCTCGATCTACTACTAATTAAGCTCTACGACAACGGAGAGATTAATAAGGTGCTAGAGCCGCCGGTATCGCAGCTATAATATAGCATACTACACCTCGAGGTTATCCTCGTCCTAGCTAATATCGAAGAGATCTATTATATATAATAACGTTAAGAGCAGCGTGTTATAACTAGAAGAGGTAATGCTAACAGCACCGGAAGAGGTAATGCTAACAGCACGACAATAACGCGTAAGTTAAAGGTTTACGCTATGTGTTTAGTATAGCTAAGACGGCTCTTACCGCTGCACAGACTCCGGATAAGACTCAAACCATAAGATCCACAGGTAAGTCGCTATTAGCACAACGATTTAGGCCTCTATTATAGATATTAAGGACTATAATAATTATGCGCTCTGCTTCCGCTATAGAGCGTGTAAGGGGGGAACTTCCAAAGGTTCACGAAGGTTTCACGGTGTGTTAACTTTCAGAAACCGGTGGAATGGAACGTGCAAATCTGTACAGACTGTCTCGTGTTCACGGAGATTATTAGCGCTGGCTTCCGCAGACCATGTCTTGATCTGGTTCGGGCAGGCTCACCACTCCTCGCTTTGAGGCCAGGATCCGTGCGAGTCTTACGACTCATACAGAATTGCGGCCATTAGGCTCTGCTTGGACGAGGGGAATGCGTCAAGGTTGCAGATCAAGGTTGCGTGCAAGATCTAAAAGCCTCTCTGGTCAAGCCTCTGATCCGAAGCCAAAAGCATTCGGGATGTTTGGATGTCTCGATCAAAGCATTGGACCCGCTCGCCGAACTTGATCATAGCGGGGCGGAGCCACGTCGGCGTGCATTCCATCATGAAGTCAATGGCCTCAGTAAAGGTCGTCACCAACTCAAAAGACGGCGATGGTGATGGTGGCCAGACATATGGCGTGTCGTGGTCCATCTTGTCGGCATCCTCCGCTTCGTCGACATCGTCGCCGAGGTCATCGATCTCTTCAACCAAGCGTGCAAATGTCGGGGTGGCCGATATCGGAAGAGGACTCGACGCAAAGTGAGGTTGGTTGAATCCTGCTCAAATGCGGTTCTCCTCTCTGCTTTCCAAATATTGCCGCGAAGAGCTTCGGTTCAAATCTGGAATTATGCGTCCTCTCTCATGAGCCTCGCAGCTTCTGGGCTTGTTCAAAATAGTCGCACAAGCGGTGTGTAGATCGACCGGTCTCGCCTCGAAGCCAGCCATGCCTGGGAGCCCAGAAGGGCGAAGGTTTCAGGTTCGTATTTGACAGAATGGACATCGTCATGCTCTGCCTATCGGATACGATCTTGCTTTGGAGGCATTGAAAGGTCCAGCCCGTCGTCCTGGATCCTAACCAATTGAGTCTCGTCGACCCCTGAAGAGCCTGCGAACACCCTGCCAACTGCCGAAAGGCCATGATACCGTGGACTGGGCCATGATTAGCCGACCACAGGTTAAGCATGCTGGTATGTTCAAGTGGCGGTGTGCCCATACGCCGAGAGACATCTGAGCATAAGAGTAGCTGGACACCTGCGCTTTCTGACGAGTTCTTCTGTCCAGCTCCTCCTCATCCAGCGGCCGCACGATCCTCTTCTCAAAACCGACCGTCAACGCAATGAAGTTCACTACACTCATCGCCGCCATTGTCGTCGGCCTCATCGCTCCGGGAGTCATCGCCGTATGTCCACTCAACGCACGAGCTCACCTACCGCTGCGTTGCTGACGCAGATCTCATCGACCAGCATGAATACTGTGATCCACAAGACACCCCGGAGGCATGCTTGAATCATTGCAGGTTTCTGCTCCATGGCACTGGCTCATGGTACGACCATCCGATCTCAATTTGTTCGTTGTCTCATCTTTGCGCTGACATTTGATTCGTGCACAGCGACAAAAACCGAGTGTGTCATTGCGTCGGATAGGTGTCGATTTGGGAGATTGACGGTTCTGTTCCTTGTGCGGGAGCGGACAAAGAGAGAATTGGGCTGTGAGGGATTTGTCAGACCATTGGTAGCTTCGCCGAAATTTCGACCAGGCGCAGTCAACAACATAACTTTGCTATACAGGACGAGGGTAGGAGTGCGAGAGGAATGATATCAGTCGGGATAAATACGAACATCTCTCCACCGCTTCTTATCTCATCAAGAAACGGTCTCAGCATCTCTTCTCCACATTCGCCGCTTGTGTTGCAAGTCCGATCGACCGAGCGACTTTGTGCAGCGTTATATTACATCAATCTCGTGAACGAACACATACGACCACAGATAGATGAAACAAGAACTAAAACCATTCTATTATGCACGCTTAAAGCGTGTATTTTTGGTCCCTGACAGAATTTTCCGCAAGGTGGGTCGGTTGAACTTCGATTTTTCGTCTCGGTTGGGTCACTTCTTTTACAGTCGAGTCCATAGCTCCAGGTGTGCTGCAGAGGGGGCGAAATGCTCCCCAGTATAGAGAGACTGTTTGTTCGCCGCTGCCACATTCCAGGAATTGAATCCATTTGTACGCATCGACATACGGTGCGGACGGAATTGCGCGGCGCTTGTCCCGGGTCTCTCGGAAGCCAAAGAGAAAGGGAGTGCCGGCGGTCGCATCCACGATATGTCCTAGAGCACGATATCGGCTTGGTAGTCCTCGAATTGCATTCGTGACCCTCTCGCATTCAACTCACCTGTTCGTTTAGTGTCGGCGTTGTGCCAGTGTCTGGGTCAAGGCATTCGTGAGCTTTCCTTTGGTCAGACTTCGATGGCCTGCGTACATCCTTCGCATCTTTCGTAGACCTGCTTCGTTCCGACAGTGTCGTCCAATGAAAAGATTGCCAATAAGTGAGAGCGATCTCTTCACGCCTTGAATCGCGCGCTGCTGGAACGGCGCCTGTGGATGATCCGTGAGGGTCTCAAAGAAGGCAAAAATCTGACAAGATGGTGTACAAAACCCGAAGAGCAGCTACTCTCCTGCAATGTAGCTGTGTCAATTGTGACTTGAGCTGACAAGGTGTTCTTAATGGTCAAGAGGTAAGGCCATGGGACCCACGTTGATGCTGAGGGTACATGCACTCCGACATGAGTCCTGTGCATACCACTGTTATTGCGCGGACATCAGGCGAACTGCGCGGATCGATATCATGTCGGTGGTGTGGCATCTTCGCATTGACGCACACTACGCCCGGCATCGACAAAGTGAGGTTGAAGCCGGACGTTGGAGCGCACACGGGCATTATCGATGCCCGTGACATGCCGAGATGCTGGACCATTGCGCTCGAGTCTTCCTCTCGATAGATGTAAAGTTCCTTTTTGGTCCCGCTCAGACTGCGCTGCACCGTAAGGACTGCACTTCATTGACCTGAAGTATGCAGTTTGAGCAGGAGAACGGATGAGGCGATAGGCTGTAGCAGCTCGCAGGTACAGGACGCTGAGGCGACTTCGTATTTGCCTTTCCTTTGCTTCGAGGGACGGTTTCTCATGGCCTTTCGTCTTTTGGGCAATGTATACCCGAGCTGTTGGACAAGGAACCAGTGCTGGAGATGCTCAAAGTCAACCAAGGCTTGCACCCATTGCATTGGAATGAAGGATTGAGGTCCCCGGAAACGCCGTAGAGGGTAAGCTCCCATGGTAAGCCGAAAGTCAACCATGGATTCACAACCAGTACCCAACATCTCCAGGCGGTTCCCGAAAAATGGCAAGCCCGTCCATATAACCCCGACCACTTCCTGCTCATCGACTCTTCCATCCCTGATCCCTCGCACATCACCCACGACATCGACACCCGATTCAGCAACAATGGTCGGCATCACCCACATCGCCGTCTCGCTCCTGGCGCTTGCAGATATTGCCCTTTGCTGGAATCCGTTTTCCCGGACGGATCCCATCTTTCCAGGGCATCACCACGACGATAGCTTCCGCACGGCATGCTGTACTTGTGACCCCCCAGAGCCGGTATGTCCGCAGGCGCAAGCGAGCTATACTGGGCCACCATCACCCAAGAAGACCCTACACTTGGACGACCTTCTCGACTGGGAGCATCACGATGAGCAAGACAATGCCGATTCCAAGGATTCCACTGGCAAAGTTGGCGTGCCATTCCAGGCCTAGGTGGGCCGAAGTGACGAATGGGTGCGTTTGATGCCTCTCTTCTTTGCAATAGATTGCACTCAAAAAGCTGACTCTCTCTCTCCCTCAGTCGAAACCGAACAGACAATCTTCTCAGGAATGACAGAGATTTCTCAACGAAAATTGAGGCGTCCGGCTGCATGGCGAGCGATATGGAGGTTGTTCATAAGTCGAGGTGGGATCAAGATGAAGGGTTCGCAAGTCCAAGGGATATGGTACACGGTAGCAATCCGCTTGGCTGCTTTTGCGAATGATAGTACCGTCTTCGATTCTTCTTTCCTCCTGTCATCGTGATTGTAATTTTCCAGCTTGACGTTCTTGAATTGGTAGTAAGAAGGATGTAAGAGTGCTGTCGTCGAAGGATGATCCCCCGGGGTGCGGTCCGCCCTCAAGCGGAACGTGACATCAGCCTCACCTCCGATCAAGCTTCCCACGCCCATGACACGGGTGGTCGCGTTCTTTCGGACTTATCGAGACATGACACGATCAGCTTCCGCACTTCACACGTCCATAAAGCCGAGCAGTGAACATCACCATGTGCCGTGAGAGCAGCCGATAATGGGCTTCCGGACCCTCCTATTCGCATACATCTTCGGCGGTCTGACCTTCATTCCCTTACTGCTTGCCGCCGCATGGTACCTTCAGCCCCGAGTGGAGAGGAATGAGATTGGAGGAGAAGGCACAGCATGGAAGGAGAAGAAAGACGATGCAGATGCGAAGGAACATAATGAGGACAAAAACAGGAGACATTCTGAAGATGCCGCTGCGAGTGGGTCATTTGCCGTGCTGAGGAAATACGATCTGCAGGCCGCTTTGACAGCACTGGGAACAAAACCTGGCAATGGAGACAGCGGCAATGGCGATGGCAACACCTCGACTGAGTCCGTATCTGTCTACCAGAGCATGTACAGATCGGTCTTCGCTGGCAACAAACCCGCAACCAGCACATTGCTACAGCCAGATGACCAACAGGACTCGCAGGCCACACGACGGAAGCCTCTGCCGGCGCAAGTGCTGTACATTGTTCTCCGACATGGTCACTTGATGCTATATGACACGCCTGGTCAGGTCGAGGTCAGGCATGTCATCAGTCTGGCCCATCACAACGTCTCGCTGCAAGCTGGCGCACATGACGAACATGATCTTGACGAGAAGAAGATTCCCGAGTCAGATCTCTTCATCAAGCGGACCGCAATCGTGCTCACTCCGGTCGAGCTGCCAAGTGGTGCTCTCCAGCAAGCCAACGCACCGCCGCCAGCGAAGCCATTCTTCCTCTTCTCGGGTACGAATATTGAAAAGGAAGCGTTTTATCACGCTCTTCTTGCAGCACGATCACATCCGCCAATACCTCGCCCGCTTGAGGTGGACACTCTGATCAAATTACAGTCTGCACTGCACTCCTCGGCAATCACCCAGGAGACTAGGGCACTCAATGCAGTCATCGGGCGTGTATTCCTCGCCATCAACCGGACGGACACCCTCAATGACTTCATTCGATTTAAGATTGAGAAGAAGCTCGCGCGTATTCAGAAGCCTGCATACATACCGTCTTTGAGGATCCAGTCTCTCAACATGGGCGATGCAGGACCTCTACTTTCGAACCTCAAGCTGCGAGACCTGAACATCTCAGGCGACATGACTGTCAGTGCCGATATGAAATACACTGGCGGGCTGTCCCTTACCTTTCTAGCCGTCGCCCGTCTCGACTTGGGACAGCGGTTCAAAGCTCGGACTGTGGACCTCGTACTCAAAACATCGATCAATCGTCTCAGTGGACCTATGCTGCTTCACATCAAACCGCCTCCTTCAAATCGCATGTGGTTCTGCTTCGAGCACGTCCCCGAAATGGAGGTCCGTGTGGAGCCAGTTGTTTCTGAACGAAAGATCACATACGGATTTGTCCTGAGAGCTATCGAGGAAAGAGTGCGAACGGCCATCGCGGAAGGACTGGTGAAGCCGAACTGGGATGACATTCCATTTCCGTTCGCAGACACAAGAGGGAGCCATGCACGTGGAGGCCTGTGGCGGCACGATGGAGAGCCTGACAATGAATCAACCCGCCAGTCAACGAAGAACCTGGCAGAGAGAGCAGCGAAATCCGCGTCGGTGCCAGACTTCCATCTCGAGGAGTCTGATGTTGCTGCTTCAACGGGCATCACTTCTCAATCAGAAGAAAATCTTGTCAGGGTGCGACATGCTGCGACAATGCCAATCGACGACAGCAACGTCAAGCGAAGGCATGGCGGATCCTCCAATGCAGAGGATGACACGACTGCTAGCCAAGAAAAGTCACCACTACGACCGAAAAGCTTGCGATCACCTTCCATTTCTTCTCAGGTGCCCAGTGTGGCCATCAACGGACAAAATGTGGAGCCAGTGCGAGCGGACGATGCGAGCTTGAGGACGGCGTCTTTAACAGGAAGGCGATCGTGGCTAAGTCGGGCCAATCCAAATCAGCCACCGCCGTCAAAAGACGCCGTGGAAGAGCTGCGAGATTTGAAAGATCGAGCAGGGTCTGCTGCGACGAAGACTGTGTCCTCAATTCGGGACAACACCATCTTCCCGCGCAAGAGTGCAGAATTTGCGGACGATGGCGATGCGAATGAAACGGCAAGCACGAAAGATACCAATTCTGTGAGGAGCGAACGCCTGTCGGACGGCTCAACCGCCAACTCATCGGTCACATCTCGCTCGTTCTCGATTCAAAGCGAAGAGTCCGCGGCGACAAGAGCGACATCTTCTTCGGCATCCACATCACAAACTCAAGCCAACCAAACAAAACGCGCCAACGTGATCGCTGCTACCGTCGCAGCCACCACCGCAGGGCGCAATTGGGCATGGAACACGATTCAACGGAACAAGAATGCTCTGTCTCGACCAGCGGAACGGACTGAGCAGACCAGCAAAGTGCCTGACCAGCCCATGGGTCGTGGTCAGCCACTGCCTCCTCCGGGTGTTCCTCTTCCAGGACCGCAAAGATCCCTGTTTAGTGGGGTGCGGAGGAAGCCTGCGCCTGCCTTGCCTGCTCGACGTCCTATCACGGAGAGCTCAGAGAATGACAATCAGAGTAATGGTCCGCGAGAACAGCGGAGTAAGGATGATTTGACCGATGAAAGACCTTCTCAAGTTGCGGAGGAAGAGTTCGAGCCCTGGCAAGAGAACAGCGGTCCCACTGACGATGCGGCGAACACATCCGACCAGTCTCTGCCGCGCTCCCGAACCGCTTCCGAATCATCGCGTCCCTTTCAAGATCTTGAGCACAGTACATCTCAATCTGTCACTCCGACACAAACCGCAGATTCTCCCATTCGACCCCGCTCTTCTCTCACCCCCTCCCCGAGCCCGTCTCTCCGCAAGAAGGCTAGCCACGAAAACAGCAGAATCCCTGTACTCCGCTCCAGCACCGGACAAGTTCCGCCTCCTCTGCCCCGGCGCCGTCCAGCGAGTGGACTGAGCTCGCCGGCAAGGTCATCGCCTCCGCGGTCGCCTGGCACTCCTGTAGACGAGAATGGTAATCTCGAAGTCGCGGCGCAAAAGAGCAACTCCGGAGCTGAGAATCTCGTCGATGACTCGCCGACTGGCTTGAAAGTGCCCGAGAGCGAAGTCGAAGCCGTGGCTCGAGAGAACTTCACAGCAGAGCAAGCGAGCGGGAAGATTGCCGACGACCCCCACGCAAGGTCAGATACGCAGGAAGGCGTGGATGTCGAGGTGCCGGAGGATGTCGAGAGTGAAAGCGACAGGAGGGAGAGATTGAGGAAGCTCGTGAGCTCCACAATGACGGACGCCAGCGTGGAGGAAAAGTTTCTTCGAGGCGAGGATGTGCACGAGAGAGATTTTGAGAGGGCGGACGAGGAGACCGGCGGAGACGAAGAAGACACAAAGTCTAACGAACGCTCGGTGACTGCGGATAATGGGAGTAGTACTACCGCGGACAGGATTCGGGAGAGGGTTGAGTGGCATCGCGGCCAGGAATCAACACCTGACAAGCGTAATGAGGTCAAATAGACTGTTCACTTCCATAGAGCTGGCATCTTTACATTTTCGACGAGTCCGATGGTCAACACCACGGACATCTTTACCTACTAGACTTCATCCCGACTCTCGTCTTCCCGCCACATCGTCTTCGGTTTTCCGTAACGACATCATCTCGCTTACCTGGGCACCTCATCGAGTACCGTGGATCAGCCGAATAGCTCACCCTGTTGCCAGCTAGGGGTTCATCCCTGGAAAGCGTGGTCGATCACGGGCCCTGGCAGGCAAGCAGTTGAAGCAACCTCGTCTGATGACATCGACGACTCGTATTCGTAATGTGGAGTCAGAGGAGATGATCTCACTTCGTCGAGCTACACCGACGTCTCTGCTAAGGAATGGGCATGGCACGGGAGTGAAAGAAACACGAGTCTTGAATTTTTCGTCACGCGCGCTCCAGCTGCGAGACTGCTTCAATCCGGCCACCAAGACCTCATCATCAAGTGTACTGCGAACGGTTCCGGTACGCAATCAGGGTTCGAGCATGTTGGCTTATGTTCCGGAATAGCAGGGAAGTGTTTTGGGTAGTGTGTGCCTCGTGGTGTATGGTTGCAGGAGGTGACGTCCCAAACTTGACCCCACCGCGTCTCGTCTCGTCTTTCACACCCAGAAAGATTCGCGTCACAGCGACGATCACTGTGATATGCTTATCTTAGTCTTATCGACATCGACATTCGTGTTGAGCTTCATATGCTTGATTCCTCTACGACGACTGTCTCCAACGAACATCACAGCTGTATACCTCCATCGAATACTTCAAGTCGAACGAACGCCTGACTACCACCATCACGAAAGACCCGCCGTCACGAGTGCCATCAGCTGAGTCGGCCGACTCTGCCTCGAACAACCCCCCAAGCCGCTACTGCAGGACATCCTTCGCGGCCAAGAGAAACCCTGGGAGTAGGACGCATGACCCCGTGGGGCGGTCTGCTGTTTTTGTATGTGGAGATGCGTTAGGTCGGAGTTCGTGCTTCTTTGTATTTCTAACTTGGTTCTGGTCGGACTATTGCTACTGGAGTATACTTTGCATTCCACGGTCGACTTGGATACTGGACGGTGACTGGGAAGAGGATCAACGAGACTTGGTTAATAGACTTGCATACGATACACTGGATATTGCTACGATACACGAATACAAGACGAGTCCTGCGCGGGACTAGAAGGAGAATATGAGCGAAAATGAGGCCTCGCCTCACGGGCCAGGGCATGGAAGAGAAGGAGAATATGACAAGGCTGAGAAGAAGGTCGGATGGAAGGGCATACTAGGAAGCCGAAGCAAGCGGAAAGAAGGCATACCGCAGGACAATCGCTCAGATCTGGAGGACAACGTCGAGAAGAGACCTGCGAGATGGAACATGGGCATCTTGAACGATCGATACACGGAAGAGGTTCCCGGCTCCATCCTCCTGCTCTCCAAAGTCAGCGAGTTTAACGAACCTCTCGGCCTTCGAAACCAACCCGCCCGCACATCTGCCTCTTCTTTACCCTCCGTGCTGCATCAATCGACGTCTCGCTCGAGCTCGGTCTCCCGCCGTCGCCGACCACCCTCCACGCCCAGCAAAAAGCTCACGGCCGACGGGAAGATTATCCTCGAGCCTCAACCCGATGATTCGGCGAACGATCCTCTGAATTGGTCCGTCTGGCGCCGCGATGCCGCTTTGCTGTCTTTGGGCTTCTACTGCATGGTCGGAGGCGGCATGACGCCTATTCTCGCCGCGGGCTTCACCAACGTCGCGCATGACTATGGCGTCTCCCACGCTCGAGTTGCGCTCACTACAGGACTGTACATGATGGGTCTTGGTGTGGGGTCCGTGGTGCTCTCTCCGACAGCAATCTTGTACGGGAAGCGACCCGTCTACCTGGTATCTGCCATCTGCTTCGTGCTGTCGTCGGTATGGTGTGCTCTGTCGCCGAACTTTGCTAGTCTCATCGTCGCGAGAGTATTTCAAGGTGTGGCGGTGAGCTCGGTGGAGTGCCTTCCCAGTGCAACGGTGGCGGAGATTTACTTTTTGCATGAGAAGGCGTATCGATTGGGAATCTATACATTGCTTTTGCTGGGAGGAAAGAACTTGGTACCCTTGGTGAGCGCAGCTATCATTCAGAGTTTGGGTTGGAGGTGGGTATTCTGGATCGTCGCGATCATCGTTGGATTCGGATTTGTTTTGCTCTTCCTCTTCGTTCCGGAGACATTTTGGGACCGCACTCCTCGGCCGCATAAGCATAAGCAACACAAAGGCAGCATGTCCAGTCTGCATGCAAAATGGAAGAAAGGAGCAGGATCGCAGCCTTCGAGTCCAGTGGCGGAGAAGAAGCCCGGTCGTGCTGCAAAGGCCGAGGGTGACCTGAGTCCGACCGTAGTGAGACATGCACATTTCATGGCCGACGAGGAAACGCTGGGCGATGAGACCTCCCAGGAGAAGACTCCTTCAGGTCAAGCGAAGAAGGACGACACCGACGAAATCTCCGCCAGCACACCTCGTCCACAGCCCACCACTCAAGATCACGCGCAAGACTACTTTACTCAGCCCGCCACCACGAACTCGCACTCGCCGCCTCACACGCCCATCACGCCCATCTCCCCGGCCCCAACCGACCTCTCCGCCCATATCGACCCACGAAACGCATACACAACCCACTACGCCACATCGCCGCCCAAAACCTTCATCCAGCAACTAGTTCCCTACTCCGGCCGTCTCGTCTCCGACTCCTGGTTCCGCGTCGCCTTTCGCCCGTTCATCCTCTTCGCCTATCCCGCCATCCTCTGGAGCGCCCTCGTCTACTCCCTCTCAGTCGGCTGGCTAATCGTCCTTTCCGAGTCCGTGTCCGACATCTACCGCTCTTCCGAAACATACAACTTCACTGCCCTGCAAGCCGGACTGGTGTACATATCTCCCTTCATCGGCGGCATTCTCGGCACCGCCGTCGCCGGCAAAGTATCAGATGTCATCGTCCGCTACCTAGCCCGAAAGAATGGCGGCGTCTACGAACCCGAATTTCGCCTCGTCATGGCCATCCCCATCGCTCTAACCACCACACTCGGCCTCATGGGCTACGGCTGGTCAGCCCACGAACGCGACAACTACATCGTACCCACCATCTTCTTTGGCATCATCTCCTTCGGCTGCTCGCTCGGTTCCACGACATCCATCACCTTCGCCGTCGATTCTTACCGTCAATACGCGGGCGAAGCACTGGTGACGTTGAATTTCAGCAAGAATATTCTGCATGGATTGGTGTTTAGTTTGTTTTTCAATCGGTGGTTGGAAGCCGATGGGAGTAAG
Source organism: Zymoseptoria pseudotritici STIR04_4.3.1 (assembly GCA_000223685.2). Taxonomy (NCBI): domain Eukaryota; kingdom Fungi; phylum Ascomycota; class Dothideomycetes; order Mycosphaerellales; family Mycosphaerellaceae; genus Zymoseptoria; species Zymoseptoria pseudotritici. The sequence goes on from AFIR01000253.1 coordinate 23,775, forward strand.
GAGGTGTTTTTGGTCATTGGAGGTTTGCAATTGGCGTTGATGGGGACGACGATTCCGATGTTTATTTTTGGGAAGAGGGGGAGGATGTGGACTGTGAGAAAGGGTTTGATGGAGAAGTTTTGATAGCGATTTCTGATTAGCGATTGCATTTTTTGGCCTGCTCATTTGGTGTTGAAATGGTTCGACGTTTTGGGACTGGCATTTCAGAGGAGGGACATCTAATACGAGAATGTAAGGCTGGGACTTTTGGAGCATGTAAGAATCTGCCTGACCTTTGCGGCGACTTATATCTATCTAACGAAATACGAAATGAGATCCACGGCCATACCAGCTAGTTCCTCATATCCAATTCTCCTCCTTCTCCTCCTGCATGTTCTCACCATCACCTTCCTCGGCACCTTCCTGTACCCTTTCGAACTGATGCCCCGCCGTCTCATGCCGCGCATCCTCCGGGTCCTTCACGTCACTAGTCGGCCGGTCAATAACCTTGACCTCATGCAACCTCCCTTCCCCATCCCGATACGTCAAGTCCGTCGCCGTCATCTCTCTCGGCGGGGAATGATACAGCGACACATGGCCCTTCTTCTCGCCCTCTTCTTCACTGTCGAACTCAAACGGAACCTCGCCGGCATGGTTTCTCGCCACCGCAGTCGGCGCGTTGGAGTCTGTGCTGCTCATCTCGTTCATGTCGCCGTCGAGCATGCGATCTTCGCCACGCATGCGTAGCATGTCGTCGGATGTGAGGGCTCTTTCTGGGTCGAGTTTGTTGGGGTGGATGGGGGCCTTGGAGCCGTTGGAGGAATTTGTGGTTATGGATTGAGGATGACCGGAGATGGCGGCGTAAAGGCGTTGCAGGAGGCCGGCGGTAGCGGGCATGCAGGTGCAGATTACGGAGAAGTTGCATTCGACTATGGACCAGAGGACGGCAGAGTTGTAGTCCCAGGTTGGGTTGGTGGAGATGCCGACTTTGACGAGGTATTGGAGGCCTATGGGAAGATGTGTTAGGTGCTGAGGTGGGTGGTGGTTGGGAGTTAGGTAGACTTACGCACGATGCTGCAGACCGTAACGAGGACGCCGACCATGAAGATCGTGCAGACACCCATCTTGCGTTTCCAGGAGATGTTGAGTTTGAGGAAATTGTGGAGGGGAAGGATGAAGACGATCACGTCGAAGCAGATGTTGATCGCTCCCAGCGAGTAGATCTGAGCTTTTCGATTGACGCAGTGACCGCGATGCAGGCCATCCCACCATTTCCAGGAGTATGCTACGGGCGTGCACATGAAAATGATACTGATGCAGTAGCTCAGCATCGTGACGATTTGGAGAAGAATCAGGATCCAGCAGGTAAGTCGGAACCACCGTGAAGTGGCATCTTCTGTCCAGATTCGGAGGTATAGTTGAAGGATGCTGACTTTGGTGGTGAAGACCAATAGCGTGTATAGGATGAGGAACACGAAGAATTGCTACGTTCCGAGGTCAGCATCGTCGTACTTGGGGTACATCTGAGCCCAAACTTACCATCAGCATTGTCGTAATGTCATCCGCAGAGTTGGTGTAGTTGTCAGTACCCAATCCCACATTCGTCATCGTCTGACTGAGTGCGTTGATAGGGACCAAGAGGACAACGCAGGAGAGTATCGTCCAGTCGTCGGTGCCGTAGCCAGACCCGTGCAGCCGCTCAGGTCGAGCAATGAAGCGGGCACCAACAAAGAAGATGGCAAGGGTGAAGAGGACCCATGTCACTCGTCGAGTTGTTGAGGCTGCATCACGCGGTATGGCTCCACAAGAGTCCTTTGAGAATTTCTCCGCGACTTGAAAGGTCAGCAATGGCCGATACAGGGAAGGTACGAGTTGTACTCACTCAGCTGGTTAGGCATCGTGCAGTTCGACGACAGACATGCCGATATAGCAGTCGTCAGGTTGGCGTTGGGACATATGCATGTGATATCGTCCAGGGGACAGTTGAATTCTGGCAAGGCTTGGACGTAGCAAAGGCCCTGAGTGAACTCACCGTCAGCAATACGCTCGTACCGATAAACTGGATCATATCAACGTACCGCGCATTCTGGCAGCGGAGAGGCACTCTGGTTGTTGATTGCCTCCAAGCCTTCAGCGACCGGCATATCCTGACGAGCAAACAGAGTCGCAGAAGCGACGCCGAGCATGCAGCAGGCCAGAGTGCCGGCATATTGCAAGACCTTCATATTGAAGACGGCAGAGGAGAACTGTCAAAGGCCAGCTATGCGTCTGGTGAACGATATCAGAAGAATCAAAGAACCATATCGCAAGGGAGACGGGAAGGTGCAGAGGTAAAGGTGTTGTATGTTGTGGGTTTCCCCACAAGAGATGCCAGACATGTGCCCATAACTCGTCACTGCTCGGCCGACAACTCGTGGTCAACACCACCGTTCTCTGGTGCGGCAGGGATATGGCGTCTGTCGGCGGAACTGCTCAGATCGCGGCAGCATGTATGTTATAGATCTGCTGGCTATAGCTCCCACAGATACTCCGCCGGGCCAATGAAGAAGAGGAGATTCTGGGCTCGAGTCAAGGGCATTGGGAAGCATTACCGAAAGCGACGTGTGTGGCTGAACGCATGAGTCGGTGTTCAGAGCTTCCGAAAATAAGCTTGCGCAAAGTTCGCGACGCTGACCTTGAATTTGCGATGCTGTTTTGAAAAGTGTTCATGACGAAAATGTCTCAAGCGATATTGGTCTCCTATAAAGTCAACTCTGCGACATCTCTCGTTCCCTGTTCACTGGTACGAACGCACGAACGCTGATCTCGTGGCGCCGAGAGCTTGAGGACGGGACACTGCCCATCCCGCGTCCTGCATGTGGTTGACGACCTGCATGTGGTTGAAGTGAATTCCGCAATGCAGAAAGCAGGCATCCTCCCAGGAAGAGATGCGAACTTCTGGTCCATGACCAATGGGCTGTGTAGGCGGGACAGAAGTCAAGCTCCGGAACCGGGATCGAGTCCGTACACTAGCAGTTAGCTGCTGTGGCTGTTGGTTTCGTATGCAAGAGCTTATCGACATCTTTGCTTGCATCTATTGCGCTGGAGTCACGCCGTCCACAGCGGCCTTGGCAGCTATACGCATATCCTGCAAATCATCTGCTGACTCTTGGCCGGTCTTCAACAGGTCTCTCCATTTGACGAGATTCGCTGTCATAGCAGCCTCGCCTACAGCCTCGTACTGCTTGATCATCCTGGTGGTGTCTTTGCCAGAACTCATGTAAAGCCCGTTGGACTGTTCCGCGAGAAGCATCCAGATCAAGTTCTGCAATACATCCGAGCCTCTTGTCATTTGACGCATTGACTTCAGAGCTTGATGCAGAGTCCGGACTTTCGCAGTGTGAAGTACTTCATCGCTTGGCGATGGGATCTTGATCTTTTTTGAGAATTTTGAGATACTCGACTGTAGGGCAGTGAACGATTTAGCATCGACGATCGCCTGCCGGAACTTCTCAACTTCTCTTTGACTTGACTTCTCACGGAGCGCCTTCTGATCTTGAGCTCCTTTGATGGTTTGCGGAACCACCTCGCGACGAAAGTGCTCGTACAAAAAGTCTTCCAGATGCTGCTTCAAAGTTGGATCTTTGATGGTCGAGATCCCAATTGTGTAAAGCTGAAATGGCAGTACAAGCCGAGCCTCAAACATTTGCGCCAGCTTCTCTCGCTCAAATGACATGAGACGCTCGAGTTCCATCTCGGCGGCAAGGTGGATCTCCTGGGCTAGCTCACTGCGAAGCAGAAGACTAAGCAGTGGCTTGCTACCTTCGCACTCCTCGAGCAGCTGGTCGATCACCATACCCGCATAGTCTGATGAGTCGCCCCGCCGGAACTGACCCTCTGTGGATGCAATTGCGGAGGCCTTGAGCTCCTTCAGCTCATGCTCGAGCACCACAGAATCTACCAGAATGCGTGACCAAGTGGCATTCGAGGACCTCGAGGGCTTGTTGCGATCATTGTTCAACATGACAGTGCGTAGCTGTGCACTGTCATGATGCCATCTCTGAAACACCTTTCGAACTTCCTGTTCCAGAACGCCCAGACCTGGCTGGGTCGTGCTTCCGGGGCTGCTCGAACTAGAGGTATGAGCTTCGATCACGCAGTAGTGGCTCTCCTCAAGATCTGACGCCATCTGCTGTATGTGTGCGAGCTGCGCGGTTTTCGCTCGTTCCTCAACAATATTGGAGTAGTCCGTTGGAATCCATACAACGTGGCCCTGTTCAAGGAAGATGTCTCCTTCTCGGCCCTTGGTCAAAGCTTCCGCAAGATCTCTAAGAATTGGCGTTTGAACTTCATCGTCGAAGACATTGGTGAGATCGCAAATCTCCGACCCAGCCGTGTCGATGGACTGTAGGATTCGAGACTCAATGTCATCGTTGAAAGATCGGTGACAAAGGAAAGCTTTGTCGTCCACGGTGAAAGTTCGCCATTTCTTCGATGCGTCGAACGTGATCCATCGCTGAATGCCTTCGCTGCGAATGTCCAGTTCGGCCGCGAAAGCATGAACATTTACGAACGATTCTCGAGCCCGGTCTTTCAGTTCTTCGTGGATATCGTCCGCCAGCGGGATGGGAATTATCGATCGTCCATCTCCGCCGAGATATATGAAAACGGATGTCTCGCCGAGGATGAGCTGCTCACTGCCTTGCTCAATGCCGAGCAAGTTGGCGAGGTCGGCTATGTCTATTCTGTCATGCTGTTGGCCGAGCAGAGCTTCGAATCGAGACAGTGTTTGAGCAAGGCTCACCAGATTGTTGCCGGAGTGGCTTGTTACCAAGCTTGGTCTGTCGCTTTTCTCGAGAGTCGAAGGCGGAAAGTGGCGGATCAGGGACTCAATGTCTTCATCTGCGAATATCCGAGCCATTGGTGAGATGGTGATAAAGGCTTCTCACTCCACGAAGACTTGCTGGTATCGGCATCGAGTCTGCGAATGTTGTAGCGGCAGAAGAGATCGTTCATGGAAGTGACGTTCTCATCAGTGGCCATTGACTTTCTCTCCTGCCGTCGGGTGTCAGTCTTGAATTGTGTGTACACTTAGTCAGCACGATGGCCCATCCCGTCTGGACTTTCCTCACTTCGCCGCATCCACATATCTCCGAAACCGCCTTCACGACAACACTTTGCGACGATAGAGGCCTCACCACACCGTCGCCATGGCCCAATTTCGCCCCAAACGTCTCGATCTTTCATGCTTCATCAACAACAAAATCATCCGCGATCACACCAAACGCAAGGTCTTCGAGCAATACGAACCAGAACGCCAGGCACTCCGATACATCATCCGCAACACATCTCTGCCACAACGCACAAGGACCCAAGCACAATTACAACTCACGCAGATGCACTGCTATACGCGATCAACACAGATCAAGAACAGATGCGTGATGGGCGGGAAGGGCAGAGGAATTTTGACGGACTTCAGGATGTCTAGGGTGAGTCTATGAGCAGGATTAAGGAGGGTTGGAGGTCTGGTAGAGATCGGAGCTGACGGGTGTGCATAGTATCAATTCCGAATGAACGCGCTGGAAGGGAGACTACCGGGAGTGAAGAAGGCGAGCTGGTAAGAGATGTGATCTGGACATGAGGACGAGACGCGATCTGTAGGATATTGTACAGCGACGAGGGCAGCGTATGAGTTGGACCGTGTGCAACGAGCTCCGAGGAAATGCTACGTCCGAGAGGATGCTACAGTGCTGGCCGAGAGGTGAAGGAAGCAGTCCTGTTCTGTTCCCACCGCGAGGCCGTTCAGCAACATCCACCGGGCAATAAAGTTCACCCGATGCTTCCCACGACGTGGCTTGCGAACACGGACACCTTGTATGACATTGTCACGAGACGGGCAGGCAGAAGCCGCTAGGAGTATACTTCACTCAGAGCATTCAATCAGTCATCCGGATGTACCACTCTACGATATACAAGTGAACTGCACGTCTCCTGGAGGCTTCAGATGTTGACTCTGCCGTCTTATTGCTGCTCGCTATCTGCACAACACGCAGTCGTCACTAATTGCTTCCGCGATGGTGACGGAGGCGGCATTGCGGGAGTGTTCGGTTCGAGCATGAGCGATGCTGCCAAACTTTCTTTGGCCTCTCACTCGATCACTCGACAACATCATCTCCAACCTCAAACCTCAACATGAACTTCCTCGAGTTTTGACCCAAGCAAAAGGCATCGTCACATCCACATTCTCTACTACTGCGCACAATACTTGCTGGTACGCTTCTTTCGTGACCAGTGCTAATGTATTATCCGGCTGGCAAAATGAGGTAAAATGTCCCCACACGAGAGCTGACCTGATGATCTCCACCTCCCGGTGGCATGGGACAGAAGCATTGCAAGAACAGAAACCAAGTCCGCACTCACTTTAACCTGGAGATATACCCATTTCGGCTTCGTTACATACTGTGAGCAATCCACACCATGCCTGAATACGCAACCTACCCTTCCCTCCGCGGGAAGAAAGTTCTCGTCACCGGTGGAGCAGAAGGCATAGGAGCCGCCGCCATTTTCGCCTTTGCAGCCCAAGGCGCTCAAACCATCATCCTCGACATTTCAACAGAGTCAGCAACAGCGTTGATCGAACAGATCCGCAGTCTCGGCCACCCAGTCCCAGACTTTCACCAATGCGACGTCACAGATCTCAGCCGCCTCAAGACCATCGCCGACGAAGTCCTCGCCAAGTACGGCGCCGTCGACGTCCTGGTCAACAATGCCGCTTCGGCAGGAGGTCTCGCCCGAGCAGCGACGGATGAAGTCACGCCGGAGATCTGGGACTTCAACATCGCAGTGAACTTACGACATCAATTTTTCCTCTCGCAGTACCTGGCTCCCGCGATGAGGAAGCAAAAAGGCGGCAGTATCATTAACATGAGCAGTATCACCTGGAGGATCCCTGCTGTGGGATTGCCGGTGTACACGACGTGCAAAGCGGCAGTGCTGGGACTGACGAGGACGCATGCGAAGGAGTTTGGGGTGGATGGGGTGAGGGTGAACTCTATCATGCCGGGTTCGATTGCTACGGAGAGGCAGAAGAAAGAAGTGTTGACGAAGGAGTATGAGGCTTGGACCATGGAGGCGCAGATGATCAAGAGGGTTCTTGTGCCGGAGGAGGTGGCGAGGGTGATTTTGTTTCTGGCGAGTGATGATGCGAGTGGAGTGACGGGGAGTAGTTATGTGGTTGATGGAGGTTGGGTCGGAGATCCATGAGCGGGTCGACTGGATGTTGCACCACGAGATCTTGAGTTGAGGTGAATGGCCATGTATATGTCGGTGCTGAATCTAAAGCTTGTGAGTTGTCGGATCTGAAGCAGGCCATAGCAGAACGAAGTCATATTTTCATGCTGTACGTTGCACTCCTCACTTCGTGCATCTTCACAGGCACATCTGCTAGGCCACCTTTCTGCGATTGACACGCGAGGCTGTGGAAAGCTCGGGGTCATATCTGGGATGCTACCGTGCTCGCGCCTGATCATGCTCAGCAACGGATCCTGACGTTGCTATCCAATCGGCTGTCCTTGACTTCGTGTCAGATGCGACATGAGGTAGCAGCTCCGCTCGAAATGAGCTGATCCAAAGCACTCGCCCGACTCGCGTGGTCAAAGTCAGCGAACGGGTAAGTCGCGATGGCGCGTGGTCCGATGGCTCCGCCCTGAAGACAAAGAGTGAAGGTGGCCGGATCCTCTGCAGATCTAGTCTGCGCAATGCTCGAAGATGCTGCTCCTGAGCAAGAGCGGATGCTGTGACGTTGGAGCTCTGCTCTCGAAAGCCTGTGAGAGCGATGCTTTTGTGAAGACTCTCGACAGAGAGGTTGCAACTCATGCTCGCGCAGAGCTGACAGTCAAGAAGCACACTCTCGATCGAGGTAGAATCAGATCAACGACTCCAAACATTCTCCCGGGTATCAACGCAGCTCCGAACAGGCCCAACGCCATCCCAAGACCAAGATTCTTCAAGCGACGAGCCTTCAAACCTCAAGCATTCCCTTCAGTGCTCCTTCCACACCCCTCAGCCATCTGCCTTGATCTTCCAGCTCATCTGCCCGCCGACCATCTGCTCTTCTCCGCTTCGCCTCCTCCGCCTCTTCCACAGCCTTGATCTTTCTCAACTGCACCGGCGCCAGCTCGTCGCGTAGTCTCTGCACCTCTGCCTTTTTCGCCGGCAATGCAGCTTGTAGTCTCTCAATCTCCACGTCCAGGCTGGTGAGTTCTTGCTCGCGCTGTTGCACGAGAGAATTCGTCTCGACAAGAGAGAGATTCTGCTCTGGATTGGCAGATCGCGGCTCAGCGCTGGCCTCGAGGCGGGAAATCGTGTCTTGCAATCCTGCGATCGTGGCCGGGAGGGTCTCCAGTTGTGCTATCTGCAGTTGTAGTTGCTCGTATCCTGTTCAGTCCCCTCCTGTCAGCATGCCGCCTCTGCAAACTTCTTCCCAAGTCACTCACGTCCCGCCAGGACTCGTCCCTGCTCTTCCAACTCTCCGATCATGTCCCGAACCTCGCCCTTCTTCTCCTTCAACCGTGCTTTCAATCCCACCAACCGCTCTTCGAGCTCTGCATTTTCCTGAGCATCGGCAAACTCGGGCGGATCCGCGGTGAGAGTGCGTAAGAACCGTTCTTTGGTGACCTGCTCCAGGTAGGAGAAGCGCAGTTTCGAGAACAAGTCGCGGTAATGCGTGAGGTCTGCTGCCAATGCGGCGGGAGGGAGTGTCGAAGGGGAGGACTTGGAGGCAGTGAGGCTGATGATCGAGAGTGATTGTGCGGTCGGTGCACGGAGAGCCGCGAGGGCGTCGTTCGGATCCATGGTGTATGTGGTCGTGTCGGTGTTGTAGGAGACGCGTGTGATGGAGGGAAGTAAACAATGCGGGGGAAGGTTCGAGGAAGGGACAAGGTTCGCTTGTGAGACGATCACAACCCAGCTTTCTGTAAGTCGACTTCACCTCACCTCGCATACCGTGCTATTCGTGCAATGCCTACCAGCGAAGAACTAACGGATGCGTATGTTGCTCAACTGCTCAAGCGAGATGCCGAGCGTGGTGTGTCGTTCAAAAGGTATGCTGTCCATGCTCGATGACCTATATACCTTCGCTAATCACAAGGTAGACCAAGAAGCGATGCGCCCAAACCCAATACTCGATTCCTCCGAAACATTGTCCGAGATGTTGACAGTCACAATTCCGCGCTGAAGGCCAAGGAAGAGCAGGAGGCAAGAGCTAGACTACGCAAGCTGCGAAGAGAGGATCGTACGCGGGACGGGAGGGATGGCAAGGACAGACGAGGAGAGGAGAGCACGAGACATCGCGATGAAAGGTACGGTCGACTGGGAGGAAGCCATGAGGATAGAGAAGAGAAGAGATCCCGGAGAGAAGGCCGTCATGGACATCATCGAAGCAAAGACCGCGAGGCAGACAGCAGCAAGAAAGACAGTCGACGACGGCATCGCTCTCGGTCCAGGTCAAGATCGAGGTCTCCTCGTCGTAGCTCTGGGTCCCATCGCCATCGTAGCAGTAAGATCACAAGAGATCCTTCCGAGAAGCAACATCGATCCCATCGCCTCTCCCCTCCCAAAGCACGGTCTCCCGTACCATCCCATCCCTCCGACCAAGACTCTGACTCGGACGTCCTCGGTCCAGAGCCGCCTCCCAAGAACCCGCCGCGAGGTCGTGGAGCTTACAAGAATGCAGACATCAACGCCCGCTTTGACCCATCGTATGATCCGCGAGAAGATGTTGCGTTGGAGGATGACGGGAAGGAGGTTGAAGGGGGTGACTGGGACATGGCGCTTGAGGCGATGCGTGATCGCGCAAAATGGCGCACAGGCGGCGCGGAGCGCTTGAGGGCAGCGGGGTTCACAGAGCAGGAGGTGCTTAATTGGCAAGGGGGTGGCACAAAGCCGCAAGGAAGCGCCGCTGAAGGAGAAAGGAATGTGAATGACTTGGTCTGGACGAAGCAAGGGGAGAAGAGAGCGTGGGATGCAGACAAGTGATTCCAAGATAACTATCCTGCTGGTTGCTCCGAGCAATGCAGTGCATTATCTATTCCGGCGCAGGTGAGCTCTTCTCGTTCGATCCAAATGCTGTACTGCATGTTGACTCCACACAATTTGAGACCTGGCTTCGCGCTCAGTCCATGTCAGCGATGTGCTGTGCTGCAGCTTGGTTGCGCGTGTACGTCTGCATTGCCTCGAGCATTCCGTACTCCTTCAGTCTCAATTGGAATACCTTGTTCGCAGCGAGCTTCTCGCCGCGGCGGGCGTCGGCGGCATTTTGTACAATGCGGGCGACTGCGATCTTGTCAGTACAAATATTGTGCTGGGCGAATGTCGCGTGCACTCACAGAACCAGGTCACCGCGTTCGTCGGATAGCGCAGAAGCTCCGCCAGCATGAGCGTCTCGGCGACGTTGGGAGGACCGTACTCCAAGTAGAAATCAACCATGATCTCGACGGCGTCCTCGTGCAAGCCGCCAGTGTGGGCTCGCCAGTTGGCGCCCAGGAGTCCGTTGGAAGTCGCGAAGCGATCAACATCGCTGTGAATGTGTCAGCGAATGCTTTGTCCAGGTTGGTGGTCTGTCGATCTTACCGCTTCAGCCTGTCTTGAAAACCCTTACTGATCACCGCGTAGTCTTCCGTTGTCAACTCTGGTCCTTGCTGCATAGACTTCTGCATATCATTGCCGAGGAGGCCTTCGGTTGGTTCTGGAGTGTTGGGATTGTTGATCCTCTCGCTGAAGTGATTACGGATCGAGGTGGCGATTCTGGCTTCTTCGCGGTACAGATATTCCCTTACCTCCTGGTGTTGTGCATTCGCAGGATGATCAGTGAGTGAAGTCGGACGCGGCGCGATGTCAGGGAGAGCATCGCCGCGCTGCGCTCTGGGGAGTCTGTGGTCATCCTTTGTGCGGACGGGTTCGTTTGCGAAGAACTCGTCGCAGATACTGGCGGCTTGGTTGAGAGCGTACCTCATCTGATACAACTCAGCATCTGGATGATGATCACCCGTCACTCGTGGGAAGAGCGGCGCCATGAATGGGGAGCGAAAGTTGATGTGCGAGATTGTCTTTCGACTTTGGACGCGGTGAAGATTGGCACAAACAAAATTTCGAACCGCGCGGACCGCAAACAAGGTGCGCATACCAGCTGGACCATCTCAAGCGACGAGAACCAAGACTTCAATTGACAAGAGACGTGATTCAGTGTTCGTGAAATTTTAACGCAGTATGTACTCGAAGCTACTACAACTCGGTCGCTCCCTGTTCAGTGACAGGCGATCAGTTGTGTTGAGTGTGTGCTCGTCAACTGCTATGTTCTGCGCGGATACAAGGGCAAGCAAGCCTCTTCTGTGAAGGCAGTGAGCAGTATGTGTCGAGCAAACGCTCGATTCTCCCAACTGCCATGTTCATCTTGCGTGGAGGCGTCAACAAGCCTCCTTTGCGAAGGCGGCGACCATGTCTCTTTCCAATCCTCATTCCTGACCGAGTTGTACTGTCTGTGTGCGCTTCTGTTCATCCTGTATAGCCGCAATGAGATGATGGCTCATCTACTTTGCGGACGATGATTCGCATGACAGTAAGTATGTGTTTTGTTTTCAACCCGAAACCTGATCTTGTAGCATGTGGTGTCCGTGATCACTGCTCTTCAACTCGCTCTTGATGTCTGCGGTCAGATTAGATCTGCGTGTTGGAATGGTCGATCTCGAACTGAACGGTATCGAAGTACTGTCCAAAGTCGAAGTCGGCGTTGTTGAGCATGCTCTGGCGGAGCTGCGCAGCGGAAGAGTTGGACTGACCAGCCGAGATGTGGGTCTGGACTGGTGCCGGGGCGGTGGTGGTGTAGGCTGGGAGCGGGTTCAAGAAGGCGTGAGCGTAGGTCATGGTAGGAGCGACCGGCATCGGCATCGGAGCGCCCAGATTGAGGGGGTATGGCATGGGCGCAGCTGGGAGTGCGGCTTGAGTGGCAGCATTCATTCCAGCGGCAGGTGGAGCGGGATTGACGACTGCGCGGAAGTGCTGGCGCTCACGGACGTTTCCGACGACGTCGGCCAGCTTCGCCAGCTTCTGCTTGGTCATGCGGCGTTTCTTCTCCGATGGCTTGCGAGGCTTGTACTGGTATCCCGGATGCTCAATGGCATGCTGACGCTTCTCCTCCTCAGCCTTCTGCTTATATTGGTCTCGGACCTCCTGAGACTCGCTGGCCCAACGCTTGCCGATGACCTTGGCTATTGGATGTCAGTAATGGTCAAACGAAGTGAAGGCTTTGAACTCACAGATGTCGTTGTTGTGCATGTCGGGGTTCAAGGCTGCAGTCAACGCATGGTGCTCGAGGCGATAGATCAGGAACGCGTTCTTTGGGCGCTTGATCTTGCCATCAGCGTCCTTCTTCAGAAACTCAATGGCGGGACCATCGGTGCTGTGGTCCACCATGACGTCCGAGCGAGTTGCTTCGGAGGCGCCGGTATGGTAGGCGTAGACAGTGCTGGTGTCCGGCTCGAACGCAACGTTCCAGACCACGTTGCCGGCGATGCGCCTGCAGAAAATTAGCGTATGAAATGACAGTGCGCATGCAGGACAGCTTACTCCAACTTGGTTTGCACAACACTGATGTCGTAAGGCTCGAGCATGATGTCGGGGCGAGTCTTGATGACTGCTACGGAAGAGCCTCCTGCGATGGCCTCGACGATGTCGTCTGTCATGCCGACGTCGCTTGGGTGTTGCTGGGCGAGACCATACTGAGTGACGTGAGCAGCCATTCTGAAGCTTGGTGCCGCTTCGAGGCGAAGTGTGTGCTTGAGGTAGTGATTGAGATGGGGATGAAATGAGGTGTGCGTTGGGTTGTCGTGGTGATTGAAATGTTTCTGTGGAAACTGGAAAAACCCTCGTCAGCACTTCGAAGAAAATCATCAACACGGACGACGTGGCTGTGTATGCAAAAACCTTAAAATGTTCAACGCCACACCGATTTTCTAGTCGACAGAGTGGGAGGTGAGGAGCGAGGAGACGCTAGTCTCTGACCGGGCTTTCACGTGCTCGCCAGCCTCAACGCTATCTACTGAGAGCGTCAGTGAAGTTCGTCTTGAACATACGTGTTGATATGGGAAGTTCTTACTGTTCGCACGACTCTTTCATCGGGAAGATTTGCGCGTGATACGAGAATGTGAGAAGGTCTGCGTTGCTGAGAGCAGCGAGGTGCATCCCCAAGACTACACAAAGAGAAAGCTGAAGTTTCCTGTAATTAGCCCGAGTCAAGCCCCAGCGCATCAGTCCCAGAGCCAAACATACCTGCTGAAGTCTCTCAAGGACGGTGCTACGTGCTGAGGCAGAGTTTGTGCGGTCTGGCAGCCTGGAAGAAGGACAGCCCAAGACAGCTCGCAAGCCGAAGTGGGAATACGGCGCCAGGCCGGAGTCTGCACCTTATCTCTTCTTTCTTGACGGTAATAACCCTCGCAAAAGCCCACGTTGAGCAATAAGATGCGGTGGCTGGGACGATGGCAAGATGGAGATTTGACGCCCAGAACAGGACAGCCTTTTGCGAGGCTCGAAAACAGATTTGCACTTCTCTCACCTTGATTGCGGTTCGCCCATGCAGCGAGTGCTGTTTCAAGTCGGCGCTTTTCTTCTGGTATGCGATATCTGAGTTCTCGGTCTGTGCATCAAGAGTTGAATGTTCGTAGCAGGTGTATTGTGGCGATTGCGGTCTAGGAAAGTCGAGAGCACCACGAAGGCTGCGTGCTCAAGCGAGGGCACAAAAGACAGTTGGCACACTCAGCGAGTTCACAAAGAAGTGTTCGAACACGTAATGAGCCGCACCCGAGCGTCGATCGGCTTTGTTCGACATGATGGAGCTTGCGGAATGCAATTTTGGTAGAGGAATGGCTTGGCCGGCAAAGGAGCCCCGAAACATATTTCAGATGTGATCGAATGTGATCGCCAGGGGCAGATCTTCTTCAGGTGACGTGCAACGAGTGCGATCGATTGTAGTTTTGTATCATGCACAAGAGGTGAGGTTCAAATTGAGGGAGTCAACTCACTTTGGTCTTGCCCTGATTTGGTAAGCCGTGCTGTTACAAGTACCAGAATGCCCGGAAGTCCGATATCGCAGCACAGTCGCATCTCGTCAGCACTTCTCCGCTATTCAAAATTTTCTACTGACACAAGATCCTTTTCTTTGCATTCAGCAAGGCAGTTCTCCGATAGTACCACGGCGGATCTTTTCTATGAAATTTTCCGAATGCCTTGAATCCAGACAAAAATCGACAATAAGCAAACTTTGCAAGCCCATCCCCGTCAACCTGTGGCGCAGGCAAGAAGCTTCCAGCGTCCTTGTGCGCCCACTGACGTCTGCAGGTGAAAAAGGAGGTTGGGCCAATCACAGCCCGCAAAGCCTGAATTTGAGTTTGCAGGCTTGGCGTCGGGAAGTGAGTGAACTCGACAGCTTCGGAGGTGGTGGTCTTGCGACGACAGCGCTGAATGAGAGTCCTCAAAAGTGAACAGAGAGAGTACCTTGATGTGTAGGATGGAGCGCGAGGTGATTTGGAGGAATTTAAGCCGGTGGTTGTGGAGCTGTAGTCGGCTGCGGTGGGAGGTTTGGGAGGAGGCATCCCGAATATGTTTTTCGATGTGATGACTGGAACTGGATGCGCGGAGGTTGTAGAGCGTACTTTGAAGTATCTGTGTACGTAGCATCGATGCCCAGTTGTCGGTGTGGAGTCCGTAGCGTGGAGGGAGGGCAAAAGTGATATGACACCAGGAGATGTATTGCAGCGACGACGACGCCAGGTCGTGCCAACAGAGTGTCCAAGGAGATATTGGAGGGCAAGGGAGGATTTCCAGTAGCCGTATAGGTGACAGCGTCAATACCACCGTCGTGCGAGCATTCCGCCCAAAAGCCCGGTTTCCGCCCACGGCGGCAGCAACACCATCGATGCTACTCCAGTTCATTGAGATATACTGCAGAGTACTTTCGAGTACGCTCAACGGTTTGAGAATAAAGGTAGAGGGTGGCCTGCCGTGCGTGACGAGAAATTGCCGCTTGCCTCGAAAAGCCCGTCAGCCCCCAAAGCCATCCATCGACATTGTCAGCCACGCCAACGATATAAGCTTCCAAAAACATTACGAGCTCCTTCTAATACCATCCAAGGCTGCATAGAGATGTACCAGAAAGTGGGCAGTGCGTGGTGTTGATGTTTTGCAGCCCTCGAGGGCTGGGGCCAAAATTTGGAATCCGGGATGCTAGGCGAGCTTTGGCCGCAAAGACTCCTTTCAGCGCCCAGGATTGCTGATTAGGACTGTTTGAAAGAGATGGAACAATCAACTTGCCGTCATCATGTCATCGCCGCCGGAGAGGTCGATAAGTCCGGAATGACATTTTGTCCTTTTGCCACTGCCATCCGACACTCGAGGACTCAAGTCCAAGAGGATGGCCCGAACCCAATTTCAAGCTCTTTTCAACTGATCAGGAGTATCGCAAAGATGCCAGGCGGACGCGGTCCGAGGTGAGTTGACTGAGGCCAAAACAATGTTTGCCCTCCCAGGCTGGCATTGGACGACGGCGACATGGACGTCCACAAACCCGAGGTGCAATACTCTTATCATGCAAGAGACAAAGCTTCTCGGGTTTGATTGTATGATATCCTTGGTGTTGATCGCCATCGACCTGTTCCTTTCGAAAGCCAAAGTCTTGGCATTCGGGAGTGAAGTGAATCTCGGCCGGCGGTCGGTATCTTGACGCAGACAGCGAGTGCGGGGTGCAGCGACGTCGATAAAGTGTCCTTCGAGAATGGGAGTCAAGCGGAGGACTTCTTGACGAGCGAATCGCGCCCTGGGCGACTCTTCGGACGCTGGGTGAAGAATTCACACCTAGGCTGTGGTCTGGGAGGACAAAGTCAGTTCCCTGGTATTGTGACGACTGGATTGTGAAGCGAGGACGACGAGAACAGAGAGAGTGATGCTGTGTAGAGGATGGGTGATGGCCGTTGCCTTTGAAGGAAGTGAGCATGTGAAGGTGATGGAAAGGGGGCTCGTGAAACATGCTGTCGTTGGGTATATGATCGCTAATTGACACTCGACATGACGGTACTCTTTTCCTCTCTTCATTCTCCCAGAGTTGTCGATTCTCCATCACTCACCCACCGCCGCCGCCGCCCTTCAAGTCGGAAGCCCAAATGAAAGTGCCACACCTCCACTCTGTCCCTTTCTCTTTCTCGCCGGTCGGTCCCAGCGGCCTGGCGCACATCCAAAAGCTTCTCCCTTGATTCGAGCCCTTCTTCTTCGTTTGCAATGTCTTACAAGGCTCTTCGTGACCCTCGCACAGCGGCGCGGGAGGCTTGGTGAAGAGGGCACCCCAGGAGCGCTGGCTGCGTTCGGCAGAGGCGATTTGTGTGGCGACCTGATCGGCAGTGGGGCTTGCGCTCGCGGTTGGAGACGGTGGCTCTTGCGACGGAAATGTGGTAGAGGGAGACTGAGGCGGAGGGAAGGCGACTTCGGCCGGCGGCGATGTAATCGAAGATTTCTGTGAGGACTCCTGGGACTTGAGATCAGGCTTGACTGGCGATGTTTTCGAAGAGAAGAACCCCTTCAGACTCTTTTGACCTTTCGAGGGAGCAGCTTTCGTGTCCTTCTGTTTCTTGTTGGGAAGGGCGTCCTTGGACGGTATCGAAGCTTTGCGCTTAGTGGGAGGTCTTGCCTCGTCGGACAGTGAGGCTGCAGCTTTGTCTTCCATCGGCGAGATATCAACAGATGGGACATTTGCTTGCGCAGCAGCATCGATCCCGGACGGCGTCCTCTTCAATTGTGATGAAGTGGTCTTCTTCACAGGTGGTGCCGCGAACATCGACTTGATACTTCTCCGCTTGTCGAACTCTGGCATCCGCTTTGCAGAGAATGCCGGTGTTGACTGAAGCGTCCACTCGACCTTCCTCTCGCCATTCTCAAACACCCCTGGCGGATTCATGATCTCCAGCAAGGAGACATTCCCACCATGATCGGCCACGACATCGTGAAAGTCTGCGTATACCGGACAGTGATCCGAGCCCAGGAGACCTTCTTGAATGTTGGCATCCTTGACCCAGCTCTGCATCACATCGGCGACGAGGACGAAGTCAATGCGACTTCCGGAGTTGCCGGGCCGAGCATTCTTCTTCGTGTCCCAGTGCGTGTACATGCCTCTCCTCGCTGGGTGAAAGCCGCGAGTCGTGTCCCACAGCACACCAGCTTCTCTGCCTTCATCTCTCTCGCCAATGACTTCTCCATCCGTCAGCAGCTGATTAAAGATGCGCCTGTTAGGCCCAGACACGATGTCCTCATGGGTGGCGTTTCTCTTCCTGATGTCCTCCAAGTGGCCTGCCGAATCAATCTCATGCCTGGTCACGTTGAGATCTCCCACCAGTACGACCCTCTTGCCTTGTCTCATGAGATTCCTGATTCGACAGTCTAGTGCAAGAAAGAAGCCAGATCGAAAGGCATCTTGCAGGCCGCTGGTGTTGGCAGGGACGTATACTCCGAAGAGCACAAATGCAGGGAACTCGACGATTACACATCGTCCTTCCGCATCCAAGGCAGCAGGGTCCACTCCAAGCTCCGCCACTTGTAACGCACTCGGGTAGCCGCCAATACTCTCGCTCTCTGGCAGATCTCGATACGGCGTGCCTGAAGGAGACTGCAAGACTCCCAGCAGCCCTTCTTCCGCTCTGATCGGCGCGCACGTTGCATTGCGAGTGTATATGCCGACACCAGAGTATCCCTTCTTGTACTTTGGCAGACTGAAGTAGCAATCCCATCCGTCCACGAGTACCATGTCATCTCGTAGATCCTTTTTCTGTATCTTCAGCTCTTGCATCACGACGATGTCGCTTTCGAGAATGTCGAACATGGACTTGAAGCTCCTTGTAGTGTTCCATGGTGGGTATGAGAAGGGGTTCCGAATGCCATTGACATTCCTGGAAGAGTGTTAGCATGAGGTACTGGGAGGATCTCAGATGTGCATACCAAGTTGTGAGTCTCATCTTGGCCACCGCGGTCGTTCGCGTCCGTGAGGCTGACTCTCGCGCGTGAGCATCCTCGGTGAGAAGTCAAGTGAGAAGTCAAGGGAATGCAATTGGCGCGTGAGAGAAGGCAAGCAGGCGACTTCAATGTTTACATGGCAGGTGTCTCTCCAACAGAGTGACGTCGAGGATAGCTTCCGCCACTAAAGATTTGGTGCATTTGAAGGGCAATTGATGCCGGAGCTGAGTCCGCGACGCGAACTGCTCGCGTCGCCTCCCGTCACTCTCAAAGACTGAGAGCATATGGCAGCTCAATCATCGTTGAACATGACATGAAGTTCCTCAACGATACGCCATGCCGCGATTCCTCACTCCGGCGCGAATAAATCTCCTGGTCGTCATATACCTCTACCAATCAGATCAAGTGTCAACAACATCCAGCCGAGATGTGATCTACTTCATCGCCCGCCGCACTGCTCTGGCGTCGGAATACGATGCCGGCGCAGTCGATGATCGCAATGCTCTCTGCTCTTCTGAGATCCATGCCGTAGCCGAGAGCCTGCAGCAATGGAGTTCGAGAGTTCCAGGTCGAAGCATGTACGATGTATTGCTGCAAGCTTTGTGGTCATTGGAAGGCCTGGACTCTTTACACACATTGATCAGCCAGCTGAGGCGAACTACGGAGACTCGAGGGTTGATAGATGAAGAGACTGGATGCAGACCGGTCACACCTTCTTCTCCGCTGGGACAATTCCTCCGACGAAGTCATGTCGAATTCACAAGATTACAATTCGCAGATTCACAGAACTTGTGGAAGGCCTTTGCGGCGTATCGTGCTCCTACGTTCGACGAGTGGAGAGCGAGGAATCCCGAGCAGTGTGCTGAGCATCTGGAGAAAGAGAGCTCTGTGGACATGCTTGCGCTTTCCCGAATCTCAACACTCAGGATTTCCGAACCTGCCTCGGATGCCAGTGCTTTTGACACGGACATGCTACTGGGCTTTACCATTACGCAGCTACAAAAGCTAGGAGCACGAGTCCCCGATGATGTCAAGTCACGATTGGCGACGTGGATCGGCCACCAGGCTGATTCAGGCACGCAATCACTGCACTTCTTCATGGCCTACTTCGAGCACTGGAGGGCTGGGCAGTACAACATGGCTCTGGAGAGTCTGCATCGGTATTTTGACTACTCTCTCACCTCTGGGTCAGGTGGAGACAACATGAAGGTGTTTTACCAGTATGCACTGCTCCATCTCAGCGTGCTGCATGCGGACTTTGAATGTTGGGATGAAAGCGTCGACGCGATGAATGAGTGTATTGCAACGGGTGAGTCTCCGACATCGAGACTTTCAATGTGGCTTGAGCTGTGTATTGACTTTCACAGCACGGGAGAATCAAGACTCTGCATGTTTGAACTATGCACTGTCCTGGCTTCTACACCTGCGACATGCCCACCCAGACCAAGATCACTCCTCATATGGAAGCATTTCTGGAGTTGTGGGGAGCGGTGGAGGCGAGCAGGATGAGATCACTTTCCTCAAGACCAAGGCTCGAGAGGGCAAGCATTGGCTATTGCTGAGCGGTACTTTGCTGGAAGAAGCTCGATTCGAGATGTTCAGTGTAAGTTGCTTGGCTGATGGGCTCATACCTCGCCGTGCTGACCGCCTCGCAGGGAGGCAACGCAAGCCGTGCACACGAACACATCATCCAGGCGATGTACCTCAACACTCAGCACAACCTGCTTTCATCCGCATCCGCAGCATCACTTTTCCACGGCGCAGGGTTTGATCGACTAGGTATGTCACACCTCGATCGATAATGCAATACAAATTTCTCCATGCTGATGACGTCTCGCAACAGGACAGATACATGTCGCAAGCCGAGACTACGAAAGCATCGACCTCATTCACAAGACGCATGCGCCGCTCGCTGATCGCGTGCGAGCATCCTGTCGTCTTGCGCAGACACTAGCATTCTCGGGCTCATACACCAAAGCAATGAGCGTCCTGGAGAGTATCGTACCAGACGTGAAAGGTGTTCTCAAGCTGGAGCAGCGAGTCCAAATATTCGCGACGCTTGTGCAGCTGCGGCGAGAACTCCATCGGTAGGTCGAGGAGCGGTCCGACCGTGTTCAGTGACTGACATCTCCTCCCAGCGGCAGCATCTCCGCAGCGGAATACCACCTCGCCCAAGTTCGGCCTCTTTGCTCCACCAGCGATCCCGAAGTCGTCTTTGAGATCCATCTTCTCGAGATCGAGCTGCTGCTTAGACAGAAGCGTCTTGAAGAAGCTTTGCACAAAGTCACGCAGCGTCTGTCCGAGGTGAAGCGTCGCGGATCAGGTATGGTCTCCTGCACAATGATACACGACTACATCTACAGCGTACAATGCTAACAATGTCTCTACGTTCAGACTTCGCCCAGCGTCTCCACCTTCACCTCCTCAAAGCCCGAATCTTCGCCCTCGGAAATCAATCTCCACGCGCCTTCACGATCGCACTTCGAGCGGCATGTACTGCTGAGCGACATTTCCTGCTTGGACTGCTGTTGGAGGCGATTGTCGTGTTGGGGAAGATCCTCGTGGATTTGACGGAGTTCGCGGCGGCGAGGGACTTTTTGACTTCGGGATTGCCGCATGTGAGTCTTCTTTTCACTCCGTACCGCAGAAATGCAGTTCGCTGATGGTTTACACGCAATCTAGGCACTCGAGTCGCACGACATCGATCAGACTGCTCGACTGTTCGCCATCCTCGGCGAGGCTCATGTGGGTTTCGCTGGCTTTGCATGTGAAGCTGGAAGCAAAGAGCAAAAGTCGCAGATGAGAATTGCGGGTGGACATTTTGAGAAGGGCAGAGATGGTACGTTCATCAGACACGTTTGGTCAGGACTTGATTGGCTAACATGTGATGTGTACGCAGCTTTCCAGAAAGTAGAGGACCGCAACGGACAACTGGACTGCCTCCTCATGAAGTCGAGAGTTTTCGCATGGGAGGGCGACGAGACTTCGATGCAACTGGCGGATGGGATGTACACGCAATTGAGTCTCGAGGAGAGAACTGGTGGGAGTCGGTGATCACATCTGATGATCGATGATTGACGACGAGCAAGAAGTTAGAGGGTTGTCAACTGTGAACTTCCCAATCACCATGCTTCAACGCCCATTAAAAGTCCCAAAGCAATGACGACACGCTTTTTGCGGCTCTCAAAAACCACGCGAGCGCTCCCGGGATTACACTGGTTGTTGTCGCCCTTGCGAGATTTGATGCAGGGATTCTTGCTACTTGGAGCACGTCGCGGAAGTTGGGAATAGATCCTGCGAAAGACCGAGCTCAGAGGGTCTTGCTACAGCATCGAGTGGTAGATTTTGAAGGTAGGCTATTGAGCGTCACGATTGTCGTCATGGTCGTGGGTATGGCGACTTCTGAATGAAGTTGATGCAAGATGTGTGTAGGGGTCTTCTGATTGCGGTGGGTCCAAGGCGGAGGATGTGTGGAGAAGATGGGAGTGGAGCTGGCTCCGTTGTTGCCGGAGATGTTCGTCTAGGCGGCGGAGAAGATGCGGGCAATGGTGGTGGGGAGGGTATGTTCCGCCCTGTGAGCGGCGGCGAGGTCGAGGACAGCGAGGTCAACACGATAGGCGACATTCATAGCGAGATGAAGACGGATGCAGAGTAGATTTCACTGTTGGCATTGGAAGGGTCTCTCGTCTCGGTGCTAGGCTCGAAACGTCGGCAGATTTCAAGATGTCCTGCCCACTTCCATCTTCCCACTTGGATGCGAACCACGCGGTGCTGCACGCTAGCTGTGCGATAGTGTGCATCGCTCCAGCCCCCATCTCCGCATCTCTGCATTGGATCGGGCTCCTCCTCTTCCTCCTTCTTGCTCCGACGACCTCCTCCTCCTCCTCCTCGTCCTCTCCGTCCCGCCCTGTATGCACCGCTCGCCGACGTGCTCCGGACAACGCCAACACCCCCACCGCTTACGCCATCTCTAATACCTCCACCACCATTGATTAATCCGGACCAAAAAAATCTCCGCCAGGGCGATCGGCAACGCGTGAGATTAACGGCGACTTCCGCTGCGACCACTCACACTTCACGAGAGATCTCTTCCACCACACTCGTCGCGCTGGCTGAGCGTCAGTAGGACGACGCGCGCGCCTCCACCACACACACTCGTTTGACCACCCACTCCACGAATCGCCAACATGTTACGCCCCGCGACGCCCCTGTCCGTCATCTTCTTCGTCGCCTTCGTCCTCCTCCTCCTCAGCACGATTTCCACACCCGTCGTGCGAGGAATACCGCTGGGTCGCTTTCAGGGCTATAATTTTGGAGTGCTGGGGTGGTGCAATGATGATGGACGGTGTACGGGAGCGCAGATTGGGTACAGCACAGGTTTGTGATATATATTCTATATTGGAGGGCTTTGACGCCAATGCTGACTTTCTTGCTGCGAAGATGGCCTTTTCTCCGGCCCAGATACAGAGTCGGACTTTTCACTCCCTTCTTCGACGCGAAACAGTCTCTCCTCGATCCTTATCGTTCACCCAATTGCGGCGCTTCTCACGTTGATCTGCTTCGGTCTCGCGGTGGCCGCTCACTTCCACGGTCCCAGCCATTCTCCACGCTACCTCCTCGCGTTGCTGATCCTCACGATCCCGACTCTCCTCGTCGCTCTTCTCGCCTTCCTCGTCGATATCCTCCTCTTCGTCCCACATCTACAATGGGGCTCTTGGATCGTGCTGGGAGCTACCATCCTCATCATTGGTTCAAGTATAGTAACTTGCGCGATGCGTCGCACGCTGGTCAGTCGCAAGGCTCGGAAAAAGAGGATCGCGGAGAATGCGGATATGAACGGTTCCACGTACTACGAGCAAATGGCGGCGAATCAAATCATGGCTGAGCAGTTGCCGAAAGCGGACAGTCCTCCGCCGATGAGCGGTGATACAATGGTAAATGACAGCGGGAAGCAATTCGCAACATTCGAGTCGAAGGCGCACGGAGAAGGAGGGAGGAGAAGTACGGACGATCAGACACCGTTGAACCCTACACCGAGTGTGCGATCTGCGAGCACGAATGGTGGAATGAGGAGGCCGTATAATGAGAATGCGCCGCCTATGCCTCGTCCAAGCGGAGAGAGTGGGTACGCCAATGGCATGCCGCCGAGGAGACCCAGTAGAGATCAGTATGGTAATGTAATTGGATATGGAGAGCAAGGAATCCCAATGGGCGCCATGGGAGGAATGAGGAGAGACCCCTCGCAGAATTCAGTTGCGTCGAATGGATCGAATGGATACGTGAGAGGCAGAGGCGGCTATGGACCTCCACCGAGAGGGTACGGGCCGCCAAGAGGACGTGGTGGATATGGGCCACCGAGAGGCGGCTTCCGCGGAGGTCCACCACCGCCAGGCTGGAATGGACGAGGTAGAGGGTATGGACCTCCTCCTGGAATGATCGGTCGTGGAGGAATGCCGCGACAAGGACCACCTCCTGGATATGCGAGCGATCCGTACTACGGCAACCCGCGTGGTCCGCCTCCTGGCATGCCACAGCCCCCTCCGCCTGCGCATGATCAATACGCACCGATGGGCATTGGACAAGCGATTGAGATGGATGAGAGGACCGGGAATGCAACTTTGCCGCAACCGGCGTACGCGAGCAACAATGAGTATGGGTTGAGGGATAGTGACGGAGACGTGGCAGGCATGGTCGGATTACAGCAAGGTCTGCGAGATGTGCCTGACAGTCCGAGACGGCATGACAGCGAGTTTGAACCCGGTTCGAGCTTGTATTCTGGGACGGACCCGTAAGTGACTGCTTAATGTGTCAATACATCAACGACAACTGACCAACATCACGCAGACGCCATGACTCGAACCAGCAGCAATGGGCACAGTCACCCCTCAGCATGCCCGATGGTGCTCGCGACTTCGGCTCAACAGCCGACCACCAATATTCCGGCACCCTCCCCTCTTCCCGCGCACTACCTTCCGACCAAGCATTACCACCTCTCCGCAAACCCGCCGACTCAGACACCTACTACGAAGACGTCGACCCCCGCTTCGCCGCCGACTCCCCCGTCCCCGCAAACCTGCTGCCCGGCCAAGCCACCACCACCGGCGGAGGCGGAGGAGGGGGAGGCTACCACGCCACCTCCACCCCAGCACGTACGCTCTCCCCCGCTCATCACAACCCGCACCCTCCATACACCGAACTCCTCTCCCACCCCGCCTCCGACGTCGCCGCCCCGCCCCGCGGCCGCGAGACTAACGACCTCCCACACCACAGCCCACCCCCAGGCCTTCTAAACCCCCTTCAGCACGAAAATTACAGCACGAATTCCCTCAACAACCCCCAAAACGAACGCATCTCCTCCTCCGCCAGCGCGAACGAATTCCTCGACCCCATCCCCGACGGCGCGCGCTCACCCGGCGAAGGAAGCGAAGCCTCACATTTCACGTCCGTCTCCCAACGAGGCGTGAACCCCGCTTGGCGACCTGGTCCAGGCATGGGAGGTCCAGGCTCGATGAATGGCGGTGGAATGCCGCCCGGTCCCCGACCGACGAGGCGGAACGACGACGTAATTTTGAATGCGAATCCGGACTTTAGCGTTCCGGGCATTGGACCCGCTGCGAGGGGTGGGGTGGGGAGGGGCGCGATGGGACATGTGAGGGTTGGGAGTGCGGGGGCGAGTGGCATGACGCCGGGAGGGAGGTATCCGGTTGTTGGGCCGGGGGATGTTTAGGGGATGTCTTGCCCTGGGAAGAGAGGGTTGGGAATGGGGAGGGTCGGAGGGTTGGTGAGGGAGTGGGAAGGGAGGTGGCAGAAGTGTGGATGATGTTTGTTCGGATGAATCATGGGAGGCGGAGATGCGCCTTGTCCGACTGAGTTGTGGTTTTTGTTGTTTATTGTTCTTGAAGCGGATAAACAGAGTAAAGCGAGCGAGCTTTTTGTGGTCTTGACGGCTCGGATATGAGATATACCAGATTGAGTATTCATTCATCATCTTGCGCCCAATTCATGGAGAGTCCTGCTTGCATTGGAGCGCGGTCAATGGAAGACAATGTGAGAGACAATGTGAGAGGTGAAGTTTCAAGGGCAGAGCAATACACGACAAACAAGAGCAAAGACTTTCATAACGTCGTCAAGAGAGAGTATCTGGTCGACCTCACCCGACTCTATGTCTACATCCTTCTCATTGCCGCATATCATTCGTATCGTTCGTGTCGAGAGTCAAAGCACCAACGCGGTGCACTTCACTCAGCTTCAATCACTATCCTCATCCTCCTCCATCATCCAGTTCCGAGAAGGGTTGTCTTCGAGCGCGAGCTCGAGTTCGACTTCCTCTCCTTCTTCCTCCTCGCCGACATCGACCTCAGCGGCAGCGGGAGAGGTCGAGTTGCTAGTCACTTGAGGAAAGCCTGATCCTGTTTCTCCGACATTGTTGACTTGAGGTGGCGAGGGTGCTGCATGTGGCGGCTCGGAAAGAGCTCGAGGCTGCGCGGCTGTAGCCGGCCTGCTGAGCTCTGGCGATGTAAGTCGTGTGGCCGCGGCTGCTGGGGGTGCCGTGGTCAGCTGGACGTTTATTGGCGACGATGGCGCCTCGGTCGCTTCAACCGCGGGCTGTTCTTGTGGATGTCCCGTGGTATGAGCCTGGACACCCTCCACGTCGCCTCCAGTCCTCGTCTCCCGCATCAGTGCATGCATTTCTTCGTCCATCGCCCTATCGACCGGAGCTCTCGGCTGATCCCCATGATACAAATCGAGCACTTGACCCCGTCCCAGCACTCTATCCTCAACCTTGATATGCGGCAAAGCAGGCAGCACCTCTCCCTCGCCGATGAGATCCGCAAGCGCCTGCTTCCCCTTGCCCACCTTCTTCGGCAGAGTAGGTCTCGGCGTCGCTCCAATGTGATGGTACGCAGGATCATCTCTACCATTGGCGATACGACCCAGCTCAGACGCGAAGATCCAGGGGAAAGACATAAGCGGCACCGTGTCGAATGTGAGGCTCATCTTGGGCACTTGCCGGCCACCGCGCTCGACGGTCTCGTGAGAGGAAGCCACGACAGCGGTGACTTGATTGGCGGTGACGGTGTACATTGCGATGAGAAAGGGTTTGAGTTTGGACCACTCGCGCTGCACGCTATCCGTGCCAGCTTTGGTGTAGCAGATCTCCTTGAATTGGTCCCGCAAATTCGTGGAGACTTCACCGATCTGCTCGTAGAATTTGTAGTCGTTGATGTCGTTGTGGTGAGACTGGACGAAAGTGGTGAAGACTTCGAATTCATTGGTGATGCCGTATTGCTTCATGATGCGGCGCATGGTCTCGTCGTACTCAGCTTTGACCTCAACGGCGGCGGCGATGAGGTCAGGCGTGGGTGTGTCAGCGGTCAGGATGCGAGCGTCAAAGGAAAGGTCCCAGGCGGGTTGGAAATTGTCGAGCTTGACTTCATCGTATAGCTGGCCGAGGACTTTACGGGAGGTGTAAGATTGTCCGCGAGGTTCAGCCCAGTGAGGACGAGCTTTGACTTTGAGCTCAACGGGGAGAGTGGCAGGTACACCAGTCTTGACGTAGTCGACGGCAAGGGAGTGGAGATTGGCCAGTTGGAGACACTTCTCATTCTTCACGCCGTCATCTTCTTTATCGGCCCAGAAGCGGTGGTGAGAGGCGATCTGCCCCAGCTTGTTGTTCTTGATGTAGTTGACGAAGAAAGATGTCATGTCGTCGACTGTGACTGGACCGGTACTCAGCACTGGTGGCGGTGCAGTGTAGTCCATTGGAGGGTAGTTCCACTCAGAGACAGGTGGGAAGAGGTCCTGATCCCAGCAGACGAGATAGTCGTCGCCATCGAGGTCACCGCCGGAACACATGTTGGCGAGATCGCGGTCGCCGGTTTGTGGCAGAACCACACAGTCTTTGAGGTGATGAAGCGCAGGGACATCAACGGCTTCGACCATACGAACATCGCCGGGATGAAGCGAAGGGTTGCGAGCGAAAAGACAAGGTCCTTGAATGACTGTGTAGCCGCCTTTGGCATCGGGGTTTGGAATCTGGAGAAAGATTTGAGGAAGCGTGGGTGGGACTGCCATATCGCCTTCGTCGGTTTTGAAACCGTCGAATTGACCCTGCAGTGTGCCAGTCTCGTCCGTGACACCAAATACGAAAGCACCCTGGTCGACGAAGACTCGCGCCTTCTCTTTGAGGTACTTCAGGTTCCAGGATCTCCACAACCTCAGACAAGAGATTGTGAATGGATCTTTGGTCGCCATGAAGCCATCGAGGATGATTGTTGCCAAGTAGATGGTCATCTGGTTGAAGTCGATGTTCTTCTGCAGTAACTTCAGCGCCATCACTTCGTCCGTCATGGCCAGGGCCAGATCTGCGAGCATATCTCGATACTTGTTCACGAAGACGATGTCCGGCACACCGAGCGAAGACATGACCAATATTAGCTGGACATTGAGATTGGCGGCGGAAAATTGCGACATCTTGCAGATCTCCAGTCCGTGAAACTCCGCTGGGAACTTCTCCTGACTTGGTCGAATCTGAACAGTCATACCCTTGAGCGAGGGATCAACGGCCAGCACGCCTTTGCAACCTGCCATGCGGAACTGGTAGACAGAAGGACAATTGTCGAGGCGGAAGTGGTCAGCAACCATTCGAGCCAGCAAAGGAGAGATCTTTCCCACTCCATCTGTGAAGCAGTATCCGTTCCGCTCCACATCCGGGATACGCTCAACGTTCACACTGTGCGGAATTGCACGCGTAGTGGTGTAGCACTGTCCGAGTCGAGAGATGTACTTGGCGACATTTGGGATCTGGGTGAAGTTGCCCATCCACTGTCGGATCATGTTGGCATTCAGGTCCGGAGTGGAGGCGAAAAAGTAGGCGCCATGCTCGCGGAATTGGGCGTTGCCAAAAGCGAGGAACTCGTAATGTCGATCGGCGACGCGGATACCATGGGTCATGGCCTGCTTGATGCGCGAGAAGACTTCATTCATGGCCTGCCCATCTTGGGATTGCAATTGACCCTTATGCTTCTCATCGGTGAACTTCACCCGCATGAAGTGGTCCTCGTATTTCTTATAGTTCCGCACAACGCGATTGCTTGTTTCCAGCACGGGAGTGGCGAAGTAGATGGTGGTTGGAGTAATGTTGGCGGCGGGGATCTTGGTGCAATATGCTGGTCTCTTCTTCTCCACGACCGAGACACGGTTGTGCAGAGAAAAGATGTCGCTAGGCTTGTAGATTCTCTTTCCTTCGTCGGCGATCTTCTCCAGCATCTTTACAGCTCGAACAATGTCGATGGTAGATAGTCTCTGCAGGAATGCACGGTCGATGTTGCTTTCGCTAAGAGCACCGACACTGATGCAGACCTCCAGCTGGTAGTGTACTGAAAAGGCAAGATGGACGTGATCATCGGCCATTTGAAGCATGTCGAAGAGCGACGAGACAGCCTCATCGGCAACCTTTGGAGGCACTAGAGCTTCCTGCCATTCCCATAGGCTCTCTGGTGGTACTTCAGTGAAAGTCAGATCTTCCTGCGTTTCCAGTTCGACATTGTGGTCTCTCAAAGCTTGTAGGACATCCAGAAACGCCTCTGAGCTAGCCACATCGCCAGCGAAGGTGATTTTGTAGGTTCGCCATCTCCCAGTGTCGATGATGCAGCCGGATCTTCGTAGTTGAATCGCACTGCTACGACGCATGGGATTCTGATCGACGTCGGTCTGTCGGAAATCGCTCCATTCCTCCTTCCACTCCAACGATTTCACATTGTGCGTTGCCTGAATGTTGGCAGTCTTCCGAGTGGTGATTGGTGGAAAGTCGGTCGTGATGACGAGAGAGGTACAACCATCACACCCATGCACAAGATGCATCTTGTGAACGAGGACCATATCGATGGACACCTTGAAAGATCTGTCGACTTCTTTTGCCGCGCCGTCTTTGCCCGTTGTGCGGATCCGAATGGCGAAACTGAGCTGCAAAATCTTCTCTCGCAAGTCAAGCATCATCTGTGTCCCCTTCGCCTCGATAGATCGCAGCACTAGCATCTCGTCTTCGCTTCGCATGACACCAATCTTCATGTCCCTCACCGACAACAAGGTATTCATGGGGTACGATCTCGAACCTTCCGGGTTGCGATACATTTGAGTAACGCGGTCGGTGTTGTTATAAGTGCGAAAGTATTCCACTTGACCGTTGGGTCCATTCCATGGGATCAATGTGCCAGCCCAAGATACGTCTGCTGGAGCTGGGCGGAAAAAGACCACTGCTTTCTGGTGAAGGGTTTGAGGATTGCGGAGAGCGATGTATGCAACGTTCCCGTACGGCATCATGAGCTGATGTACATCCAAGGTGGTCCATCTGAGAGGAATGCCGACAAGATCAATCTTAAGCTCGAGCTTGTTGATTGGAGACCGCGGCCGCTGCGAGTTGTGGCGGCTGTGGTTGTTGTTGCGGTTGCGATTGGGAGTATTGTTGCGGGAGTTGTGGTTTTGATGGCGGCTGTTCGGGGCGAGAGCCGTGGCTACTGAATGCCACTGGGCAGCTCCACCCACGGGCGTTGGAGTCCGAGTGCGAGATCCCGGTGGAGTGCCTTGGCCAGATCCTGGAGGTGTCACTGGATGACTTCTCGCGAGCACTGACGTGTTCTGCGCTGCGTTCGACGATCCAGATAGACTCCTCATATGCGGTGGTGTCGCCAACCTGGACATTGGTGAACCACGGCTTAGATTCTGAGGTGAGTCTGTCCGCGTCGGAGTCGATTGACGTTCTCCATCTCCGCTCCCCGGCGCCGCTGCGGTCTCCTGTGGCTCATGGCCATTGAGACCGTTCTCCGACCGTCGACTGCCACTGCCGGTGATCAAAGTCTGGAACTCCATGGCTCCCTTCCGACGGATGGCAGCCGCTTTGCGACCACGCGCACGTTGGCGATCTTGTCGGTGCTGAGTCTGCTGGTGATGGTCTTGGAGAGACTTGCCTTTGTTCTTGGCTGATGTTTCCGCGATCGCCTCCTTGGATGATGTAGCCGAGTGCTTCGACGAGCTTGATGTGTAGACTCGTGCGGACTTCGATCTTGAGGTCGGGGTTGCTGGAGACTGTGAAGCTGGTGAAGGTCCTTTTGCCGATACCGATTCCTTTCCGGAGGTCGGTAGACGTGTTGGTGTTGGTGGTGATGATGTTGACTCAGGCGCAGACGCCGGTCGTGGTTGTGAGCTGGATGTCCGTACTGTGGAAGGTGATATTGCTGGAATGTTGTCAGTGAGAAGTCGAGAGAAGAAAGTAAAGCAACGCAGTGAGGTATTTATTTAGCAGGTCAAGGTCTCGCTCCATCATCACATGTAAGAAGCGAACGAAGGTGAACGTCGCGTGCGCATGTGTTGATGATGCGCGAGTAGGTGAAGTCGCGACAAGCTCAATCCGCAGCAGGCGCCGACTTTCCGCGTTTGGCTCAAAAAGGCAAGCACATGCTCGACGGCGTGAACGCTCGCAGCTGACATTGAACACAACTTGTACTCACCAGCTTTTTCCGTGCGCTTCTCCATTGACCCTCCAGTATCATCGTCGCCAAAGACATCGTCCTCCTCCTTGACCATGGAAACTCTGCTCTCCTTGTCTCCGCGACCCAGCTCCTTCTCTGTCTTGTGAACGAACTCCTCCTCTTTGTCGACCATCGGTATCCTCTTCTCCTCGCTTTTGCTGCCCGTACTGTCCTCAATCTTGTTCATCTTCCCTTCCTCCTCGTTCAACATCGACATCCCCTCCTTACCGCCTTCGCTGGCCAGTCTGTTCTCCATCGTGTATCTTCTGTTTAAGCTCTATTGCTCCACCCTTTCCGCTCTCTCTTCCGAACCGTCAGTCAAATACCAATCCCTCCAAAGCCGCCAAGTGTGATCTCTCGTCTTCAAAATCAGCGCAGCAAGAACTGCAAATGTATCAATCAAAGCAAAATTGTATCGTGTATTGTTGTTCTCTTTCCATTTCTGTTTGCCTCGAGTGAACAACACCTACGTTTGTCTCCCGTCCCTGCATACGCGGGTACTCGCAGCGTTTGCGTGCCACAGGAAAACCTACCGATCAAGTGAGAAAGAAGTAGCCAATAATCAAATATTCTCCGGTTCTGTACTCGCTGGTCTCTTACCAATAGTCCAATCGTAGGGGGTATCATAATAATCATCGCTGCCTCCCAGACCCAAAACCGAACACCGTTGCAAATTCCACCTCGCTTCCAGCCTGTATCTGCAAGGCGAGCATCCGTCCTTCTTTTCCTGGCCGGCCGTCCTCGTCAATAATCACAGGTGTCATAAATAATCATCGCTTCTTCCCAAACGCCAAAAAATGCAAACCCACCTCGCTTCCAGCCTGTACTGCAAGGCGAGCATCCTTCCTCCGTGCCTCACTGCTCACCCTTGGATCCCCTCCCAACACTCCCCCACCCAACCGGCGGCACTCTCCTCCTCCCACTCCTAATCCCATCCAACTCCCTCACAAGCGCCTTTCCCAACCTCTCCAAAATCCACTCTGCCTCAGTCTGCTCACTCATCAACGGACTCTGGTCCGACAGCCACGACCAGTTCCGCAGCGGATCCCCACCATCCTCACCTTTCGTAGGTCTGCGTCTGAGTCGGCGCATGCGGGAGGATGGGGTTTGAGGATGAACGTGCGAGGCGCGGAGTTCGGATTTGCGATCCGTCACGCCGTCGAGATCAAGGTCGGTATGGTTGGTGTAGATGTGGGTGGGGGTAGAGGGGAAGGTGTAGGCGTGGGCGAAACTCGGGAGAGAGGTTGGCTTGGAGTATGCCGTCCCGTCGAGAGTGTGTTGCAACGGTTCCGGTTCCCGGAAAGTGTCCGCAGGCTTCAACGCACCCGGAATAAAAGCGTCCGACTCGCGACGGTCGTCGTCACCATCATTCCTCTCATCATCTTCCTCCCCCATGAGCTTGAGATAATACTCCCAATCATGCCAAGAGTACTCCTTCGGCGGCTTCACCAGCACATCCTTCTGCAACTTCCTCAACTCCCTCGCCAGAACATAATGATAAAACCTCACGTCCCTCTCCAACGACTCCTCTCCGTCCCTCGCGTGCCTCACCTCCTCTCTCGAAACGTGCTTCTCCAACTTCTCCGACAACATAGTCATCATCTGCTCATCATGTCGTCTCGGATCCATCCTCGGCAAATGCTTCTTGCCGTGCTGATCGACCAGCCTCTCCCGCTTGCCAAACGGAGTGTACCGCTCCACCGCCTCACTCCACCGATCCATGAGCTGACCCAGGTAGCTCCGTCCTGTCTGTCGCGCGCCTCCCGGACCAGGCAGGACGGTGAAGCCAGCGACCCAGTCGGTGAGTTCCGCCACCCACTTGACGACGGTATCGGCCATGTTGGAGATGAGAATCGTCAGCGACGGGATGGCGAGCATCGACCACATCACGAAAAAGGCTTTGCCGGCGTTGGAAGCGGGCGCGAAGTCTCCGTATCCAATCGTCATCAGCACGACGAAGGTGAAGTACAGGCTTTGAAAGTAAGTCCATCCAGCGTCTCGTTCCGCGAGCATGAAGATCACCGCACCGACGGACCAGAGCATGAGCGCGAAGCTGAGAGAAGTTGCAAGTGCCAGATATCGCCGTTCCCGCTCAGCAGCTTTCTGCACTTTCCGCATGACGCGGAACTCCTCTTCCCTCCTCTGTGCAGGCGTGAGAGATGGATCAGAACTGAAATCCGCCTGCGCGAACCATGAAACTTTGATGGTCTGTTTCCTGCCGTCCACATTATGAACCGCAGACTCCCGTCTCTTCTCCACGATTCGCGCCGCCATTTTCTCTTTCGTCCGGTCCAGTACCAGAGTTCGTATACTGCCGACTACCAGACCGACCATGATGATGCCGCAGATGGAGAACGGAATGATAAGACCTCGTCCGGTGGTTGTCTTCGGAGCGTAGTCGCCTAGACCGATGGTGAGGAGAGTGGTGTGCGCCCAGTACACTCCATCCAAGTAGCGCCAACCTTCGATCGTGCTGAAGACAAGAGCGCCCAGGAGGAGGTATGCGATGAAAGCCATTGTCTGAAGCATGAGCGTCCGCTGAGCGGAAGTCAAATTGAAGTCCTTGGGATAATGCTTCCTCCTCGCCCCATGCACCGTCAAACACATCAAGAAAGCAATACACATATAAATCGACGCCGCGAAAATCGCAAAATAGAACGCCATCGTCAACGCATGCGCGCCTTCCGGAATCGCCTCCCTTGGCGTCGTAATGTAATAACTCGGAGAACTCGTCAAAGCAGCCATATCCGCGATGAGCAATATCCCCGCCAGCAAGAACCCGGTGATTGTGATCGGCTGGGCGGTGGAAAAGGCCAACCGTCTCGCCATGTTGAGCATTAATGCTGAATTCCCGATCAATGCCATGACGAGCGACACCGCGTTGACGGCGATCAGCCATCGAGGGTCGCGAATCTTAATCCCGTCCGTCTCTTGTGCGCCGGGCGGTAGGTACACTCTCCAGTCATACACGAGAGCGCAGATACTGAAGCCGTTGGCGATGGGGCCGAAGGTGGCGGCGATGAGGGGGCAGGCGGTGGAGGCGAACCACCAGGTTGTGCGGGCGGTGGAGGGGCTTGTTTGGGAGGTCCTGTCGCTGCTCTTTTCGGCGGAGGAGTTTTGCTCGACATCGTCGTTGGCGGCGTGTGCGACTGTGTCGCCTGTTCCGGGATCGATGTGACTCATGGTGGTGTGGTGCTCCAGTCAGGACAGACTGGAGATCTCTCGCAGGTGGGTGTAGAGATAAGCAGCCGATTGAGGACTGCTGTAGGCCAGACTCGTCAGCTGTGGAGAGGGATGATTTTGGTCGAGGTGGACGTGGAGGTGAGCATGCCTCCTGTCGCGGAAGGCGGAGTCGCGAATGGCATGTCGGCGGCGGAGCAGAGTCAGGAGGAAGGTGAGGTTGAGGTCAAGTTACAAGATAGCAGGTATCGCCCGGTTGAGAGTGAGTGTGAGTGCAGATACGCGACTCCACTTCCAACTTCACCTCGAAATTCCGGGGAAGTGACAAGTCTGCACGCACGTGACAGTGCTAGTGCCTTCACATCTGAGGTGTTTCAACACTTTCACAACTTTACCACCGCCAACACAACACTCCATATCATTTTGCCCTCGTTTTCCTCATCATGCCATTGATTGTCAGCAGGCACTGCCCTGCCAATACGCCTCGTAAACATCGTGGTCAGCAATCCTCTCTCCGAGCCCTGATCCAGGTTCAGATCCAGGTCCGGAAACTATGATCTCAAGACACACAAGCGCTGGCTCCCACTCAGTCTCTGAGGGCTGTTCACAGTCACAAGTGCAGACTACTCACTATGGAACCCAAGGTGACCCGGACTAAATGCACCCTCCATCGTAGTGTCCCACCACCAAAGGAATCGCGAAGGCTCTTCGGATTCCAGGCTTGCCGGACTAGGGGCACAGCATGTCATTTCCCCGTGATCATTCGATAGAACTATCTAGGGTCGGAATGTCCCCTGCAACCCCTGGCCCAAAAACAAGAATCTGTTCCGGCTTACACTTTGGGACTATTCCTCGCAGAGTGAGGATTGTCAACTCGGACAAGGTAGTTGATGCAAAGCTCACACGATCTCGCGATAAGACGCTTTCGATTCGGCAAAGGCCAATGTCTGCAGGTCTTTGTGCTGTGGACGCCGTCCGAGTGGATGTTCCTGTATGCAGTTCACGGGCTGTAGATAACCCTGGTCAGCCTGTCCCGCGCAGACAGGAATCGCGCCGGAGATCTTCCACCAGTATTCGGACGCCCTTGTTTAACAATTCCGAGATGAGGCAAGCATCATACTGGACCCCAAAAAAGTCAAATCGGTGGTGCGATACGCTGCTCCTGGAGGAGACCTGTCTAGACCGGCCCAGCTACATCTGATATTTGGTCGGCTCTGCCACCTTCGTTGGGTAGATTTTCGCTATCTTCTCCGTCTGTCGTTTTGTCCATCTTCTCTTTGACAATGGTCTTTGTTTTTCAGGCGCTCAGCGCGCTGACGCTCCTTGCCACATTCGTTTCTGGTGCCCCATCCTCCGGTCTTCTCGGTCTCGGCGTTGGCGCAGACGTCGACATAGACCTCAACATACAAATTCTGGCCGAGCTTGGAGTCGCTATTACCGAAAATGTGACCCCACTCACCCCTCTGGCGAGCTTCAATATCGACGCCACCCTCGACATCAGCATTCTCTTCGGGAGGGGAGGATATGGAACTCTGCAGACGAACTCTGGTTCGAGATACGCCATCACCGTCGAGATCGATGGCAAGCCCTATCCGGTTCAATTCGACACCGGCAGTGCCGACTTGTGGTTGTTCAGGGCAAATTTCACGTGCGAAGACGGGGATTACACCGTAACAGATCCATCCAATTGCACGCACGCAGGCTTTGGCCCCGCCGGATTCTCTCAAGGAACTATTGACGATGAGATATATGTCATTGGGTATGGCGACGGATCGGCTATCAATGGCTCATTCGGCTACGGCACTGTCTCCTATGGCGGAGTCACCGTACAAAAGCAGCAGTATGCACTGGCCGACAGGGGTTATTGGCCTTACGGCGTCAATGTTACCTCTGGTATTTTCGGCTTTGGGATCCCGTCCCAGACTCGGGCTTACTATACAGACGGAACGAGAAACAACTACAGCGCTGTTCCGTACAACTCCTGGCCAGCTCAAGCTATAGAAGACGGCCTTCTGGTTCCTTCACAATTTACTGTCGGTCTATTCAGACGTGGCCTCAACGAGACACAAAATGGTCCTGGTGGCTTCGTAGCGCTGGGAGGAACGCCTCCGCCAGCCAATCTTCCGTACACCGGCGTGTGGGCAACAACTCCAATGATCAAGGTCGCTCACCCGACGTATGACATACCGCTACAGTACGACTTCTACAACCTCCAACCCGATGGGTTCACGGTGAACGGCAATTTCTTCGAGTGGAAGTCACCAATCCAGAACGACACTGGCCTTCAGGCGCCTACCATAGTGGACAGTGGAACGGTCGTAAGCTACATGCCCTCGTACGTTAGCACAGCCATTGCTCAGGGTTTCGAGCCTCCTGCTTATATCAACCATGACTTTTTGGGCTGGTGGTTTGCGCCGTGCAACGCTACTGTGCCCGAGGTCTCCTTTCGCATCGGTGGAAAAGACTTTGCAATCACTCCTCGCGATATCCTGCTCGACGGATATTTGGGTGAGGACAGCGATACTCATCAATGCATTCAGGGCTTTCAGGCCAATCCTGATCCGAGCAAGGACGATGATCCGAGCACCCCGGCGAACCCCGTCTTCGGCATGAATTTCATGAGGAACGTCGTGGTCGTGCATGATCTTGAGAACTACCAACTCACCTTTGGAGGTATCCTGTGGGACTGAAGTGTGGGGTGCGTCGTGATCGTTACCCTGGCGGACACGCATTCAATTCTTCGAGCGCGGTCCTTCTGTTGTCTCGCCACCTTGACGGACAAGTTATCCTTGAATTCTTTCCTTTACGATACTGTATGTAGAGTAACTTGAATCCGAAACGACGCTGTTTTCGATGGTTCAGCTTGTTTTGAGCGTGAGCGTAAGTGTTGGTGAAATGAGTGCTGCTGCAGGAGCCGTCCTGTTCGATCTGGCAGGTGCCTGCCAGACCTGCGTTGCTTACTCACACACTGCACTGACCTTCTCAGAAAGATGATACTGGTCAACAACAACAACGCATTGACCTCAATGATCAAGACAGTCCTGCTACAGAGCCTACCAGACAACTATTCGATCTACGGCACTTCAATGACTACAAGAAGGAGACCGGCAGTGTGAGACTAGCCGACAGCAAGACCCTTCAGGTGAAGGCCAATCGCGGAAGTCATTCACGTTCCACACCATGGACTCAACCTATTGTCAATGGGATAGCTGACAGCACGAGGCATGACATGCGAGTTCAATAGGAACACAGCGACGCACATCCAAGGACACGAGATTCCTCGTGGCAACGGCGATTCGACAAAGGCATGACATACACGCTATCAAGCAATATACCAGAAGGAGATGAGACTGCAACGCATGCAGACCAAGAGAACGTCTCCAGAGCTAATGGCACCAGCAACTCGGCCACACATGAATAGTTCAGATCTCCTTTATTCTCACAAGGCACAGTCAATAGCTTCAAACTCTATAACATATATCGTCCTCCTCCTCAATCTACACCCTCGCCTCCGCAATCCCCTTCTTATACCTCTCCACCGCCCTCGCCTTACTCTCCCCATACTCCACATGCGGCCTCGGATACCCCAACTTCTCAAACTCCCCCTTCCCCAACCTCTCATGCGGCGCGAAAACCGCCTTCCCCTTGACATCCTTCAGTTCCGGCACCCACCGCCGAATATACTCCCCATCAGGATCACACTTCTCCGCCTGGCTCACGGGGTTGAAAACCGTATAACTCGGCTGCCAGCCATTCGTATTATTACTCAAATCCCAGTCCACCAAATGTTCCGCGAAATACCGTTCTCCACGGCGATAGTCAATGAGCAAATTAGCGGAAAGGTAGGAGGATGTATTCATCCTCGCGCGATTGTGCATCCATTTTTCCGCTCGGAGCTGGCGCATTCCCGCGTCGACGAAGGGAACGCCGGTGGTGCCTTGGCACCATTTTTTCCAGCCTTCTTCGTCGGATTCCCATTCTACGTTGTCGAATTTCAGGTTTACGGGGAGATTCATCGAGGTGTGTGGGGTGGCGCAGGTGGTGTGTCGGTAAAATTCGCGGAACACGAGTTCGCGCACCCATGCCGCGGGTCCTTGAGGGAGGGACGGGACTTTTTTGCCGCCGGCGGTTTTGTGCTTGAGGCAGGCTTTCATGACTTCGCGGATGGAGATGAGGCCCGAGGCGAAGTAGGGACTCAGCCGGGACGAGGGATCCAGAGCGGGCGTCGATCGATCCCCGGCATAAGTGTCGACTTTCTGGTCGAGAAAGAGGGATAGTTTCTTCATGCCTGCGTCGTGTCCAGCTGGCCACAATTTCCTCACCCTCTCCCTCTCCTTGTCGTCCGCGAACCGCTTGTTCTCCGGCGCCTCCGGAATCTTCCCTCCAAACAACTCTTTCAGTTCATCCTTCACTTTCTTCCCATTCCCCTCCGGACTCGCCACCGTATCCAGCAACCCCGGATCCTCCCCGACCTCCCCCAACCACGCCCGATGATACGGCGTGAAAACTTTATGCGGCGTGCCGGCTCCCGTACACAGCTTCAACGGCTCAACAACAGTCTGGTCATGCAGGACTTCAAATCCCACGCCGTCGGCCTTTTTCTTGATGAAATCAATATCCCGACGTAGTTCGTCGACTTCGTATTCCATGTTCGCGTAGACGTGGGATATGTCGTACTTTTTGACGAACTCCAGGACTCGGCTCGTTTTATCTTTCCTCTCTTCGGCGACGAGGATGACGAGGGGGATATTCTTCCCTTCCATATCCTTCTGCAGCGCTTTCAATGTTTCGAGAATCAAATCCACCCGCGCGGGGGATGTGCCATGCCACTCCATATCCTTTGGCGAGTGTAAGTAACATGTAATCAAGTTCCCGTTCCCTTCTTTGACTTTCTCCGCAGCAGCAGCAAGGGCGCGGTTATCTTGATGTCGGAGATCTTTCGAGCGGAACCAGTGGAGGACATTGCGGGGCTTCTCGTCGGAAGAGGACTTCTTGAGGAGGGCGGTGAGTTGACTGAACGGCGTGTCGGCGTCGATGCGTTTGGCGACTTGTATGGTGGGATGGCGGAGGGGGTCGTTGGAGGTTGTTTGTTTGCCAACCTTGCCTGCCGGCGCATCGTAGATTGCGTCGGCGCTGGGAGAGCGAGCGTGTTTTTTGGGAGGCATTGTGGAGGTGGGTCTGTAGAGGGAGTGTCGTAGGAGGGGTGTGGTGGTAAATGGTATAGGTCGGATTGAGCGTGTCAGGAGAGTATAGCGAATCAGTGGAGGCATGTGTTTGGAAGCATTGTATTTGCTACAGAAGACGAGGAGTATAGGCTGACTCTCGTACTAGCCTTTGTGTGGGAAGGGAGCGGCATCATCATTGATCTCGCATTGTGAAGACGATCGCGCTAGGATCGAGATCCAGATCGGCCCCAGATCTGCTGTGACATCATTGGCTTGTGCTGAGCCCGACGTGTCGGTTTCGCGTTTCGATAAGGTACCGAGTGCTCGACATATTGGCTTCGTCTTTCGCCGTTCGGATGAATCTGTACCGATCTCGTATCCATTCTCCCCTTCCGCCAACCTTCACTCCATACTACCACCTGCCCCTCAATCCCGCACCGATCGGAAGCGCAACCCCAGCAGCCCGGCTATCTGCCCTGCATTCCGCACCCCTCGTCTTCACCGGCGACAATCCCGGTGTCTCAAAGAAACTGTCATTCCCATGCCCACTGCGATCAACAGCCCATTCCGGCGCCTGCTTCCAGTGACACCAGTAGTCCCTCCGCCTCTCGGGTGGACCGTCCACGTAGCCAAGGAGGTTCTCGTAGACGGGGATTAGGAGGCGGGTGAGGAAGTCGTCTTTCGTGGTGGGTGTGGGCTGGGTAGTTGTCGAGGGTGAGGAGGTTTCGGTGCTGACTCCGCCTTGACACGCACTTGAGGGAGACGGCTGGCTGGGATTGGCGATGCGGTAGAGCTTCTCCTTCTCTTGCATCGCAGGCGGAGAAGTGGCAGGCACAGCGGAGAGAGCTTTGATGCTTTGATAGTATGACTCTTGGCGAGCGAATTTGTTACCGGAGGTCCACCAGTCGCGGAGTTCCTCCTCGGGCGTCATGTTCACGGCTGGTTTGACAAAGGGCCAGCACGCTCGAGGATCGGCGTTGAAGCCGTGGGACTCTGATATGAAGCGACGCGCCAGCGGAATACGATTCGAAGCGTCATAGTCGGGAGTGCTGTCGGCGAGAATGTCCTCCTTATCAGCAAAGGGTTGAGGAGTGAGTTGAGAGTCGATCCATCCAATTGGCATGTCGGAAGCGGAGAAATGTCGGAGTGGAGTGACAGCTGAGTTCTCCGCTGGGCGGTGACGAGCGAGAATGCTGTTCAACTGCGCAGCCTTTCCACCGCCCTGAGTTTGACGTGATGGCGTCTGGTAGACATTCTCATCACCGCTGTCATCCGCCTGGAAAGGATCATGCATGAAACTGCGGCGTGCAGAGCCTCCTGACATGCTGACCAGATTGTCCCGACTTTGACTGCGTGAGACTGCACGATCGCTAATCGCGAAGAGTTTCTCACGCATGTTCTCGCGGTGCAGCAAGATGGGGTTTGAGTGGTTTGGATGAGAGGCATCGTTTGACACGATGGACAAATTTCTGCGTTCGGCAGCAGTAGGTCCAGTACCCGCCACTCGTGGAGGTTCAAAGTCGTACGGCAGCGCGTTCATCCGAGTAGAACGTGGTGGAGAATTCTCGGCTGGAAACTTGTAAGGCATAGGCAGTGGCTCCTTGAAGTGAAAACGTGCAGAGCCGCCGGGATGATGAAGACCATAGCTACCAGCCGGTGCAGGTGGTGGCTTCCTCGCCGGTCCAGCAACTGTGCCACCGCGAT
Organism: Zymoseptoria pseudotritici STIR04_4.3.1; assembly: GCA_000223685.2. Taxonomy (NCBI): domain Eukaryota; kingdom Fungi; phylum Ascomycota; class Dothideomycetes; order Mycosphaerellales; family Mycosphaerellaceae; genus Zymoseptoria; species Zymoseptoria pseudotritici. The sequence continues at coordinate 64,351 of AFIR01000253.1, forward strand.
ATTCAGGACCAGAATTGTTGTAGAGGTCGGCGTACGAAGCCGCAGGAATGTTGAACGGATCCTCAATCTTGGGAGCAACTGATCGAGTCGGTACAGCTGGATAGTACGACGCCATGTCGATCTTTCCAGCTTGCTGTCTGGGCGGGCTTGTGTAGTACGAAGAATAGTCCGATTCAGCGTTCACCCTCGGAACGGCCACCGGATAGTATGAGTCCATGTTGGGTGCTTGAGTGTGCGCCAGGAGTTCCTGATAGCTGGATGTCTTGAAAGCAGGAACACTCGGCTGGAAAGGAGGTGCTGACGCTTGAACACGAGATGTTGACTTCACTACCGGTGGGGAGATCTTCGCAGGTTCCTTACTGATGATCGGTGGGGATGGCTTTTTGACTGGCTCCGGCAACAGCTGCTTGATCTCGGTCTGTCCAAACTCCAGGTCGCCCATGTAAGCCTCTCGCTGCTTGGCAATGGTACGAAAGTATGCCAATGTGTTTTGCTGCATCTTCTGGTAGGCGGTCTCTCCTTTGAGTTGATCACCCGCCAGCTGACCTTCAATCTTCTTGCGGATGTTGGAGAAGTGACCCAGATTGTCCCACACATTGCTCGTGTTCGACCAGATATGAGCAGAGACATCACCGTTGGGGTGTTGAATGAACTGAACTTGACCTTCGCGGTGTCCGACGAAGCTGTTGAGAAAGTCGATACCAGGCAAGACGATTGCGAAGACCTTCAGGATCTCCTTCTGATCGACGGTAGCTTCGACGGTCGCCTGTTTTTCCTCCGGTTTCTCCTCGTAAGCCCCCAACTCGCTTACAATTCTGCGATTTCCACGGCGTGCGATGATCTGGAAGCCTACATCATCGATGGTGGCGCCATCTGAACGCTCGATGGCTTTCGGACCGGATGCCGTGGTGCTGGCGGTGTGCTGAGAGAGGCTGGAGTATGGACGCGCAGGGAGAGTCCCATCATGAGAGGTGTGGTACGTGTTGATGCGCACTTCCGAGACCGGAACTCCACCATCACTCGGATCGCGCTCGCGACTGGAGTTGTTGGAAGGGTCGAGATTGTGTTGAGCCGACTTGCCCTTTGCGCGCGAGATTGGGCGAGCGCGGTCGCTGACGGGTGGATGTACGATGGTTGGATCGGCTTGCTGAATACGCTCGTTCTGTCGGCGAAGTCTCGCCTCGGCGAGGGAGAGCACGTTTGGTGTTGGCGCAACCATGTCGATCGGGTTGCTGAGCATTGAGTGGTGATGATGATCCGGGTATTCGACGTCAGTCCGAGAAGAAGTGGCGCTGTTTGGACGGTGGGAGTTGCGGGAGGGAGTTGGAGGTTGAAGGGAGTGTTCGGAGCGGAGGTCTGGGACGGATGGAGTGCCGACGGGGAGACGACTGCCGGCGAGTGAAGTGACGGCACCTTTCTGTCGGAAGCCGCGGCGTGTCGGCATCTGCGTGGAGGTGAAGACGAGAGCAGGCGAGATGGTGCGAGTGCAGTTTGATGGAAGGACGAGTATCTGGACAATGAACGGACAGTGAAGGGTTGGAGTGTGTGAGTTCGTTTGGTGAGAAGACGACTGGTGAAGATGTCGCTGGTCGTGAAGCTGGAAGACAGAAAGAGGGGCAGCGGAGCGGAGCGGGATCTTGCAGAACGGGTAGGCGCAACAACGGCGAGGGAAGCCGGACCTGCCTCATGCAGTAGAATATGAGACTTGCATGAACATACTTACTTACATCTCCGCGAGATATGCATTACCTGGATCCCATCCTGCACATATCGCTGTACCGACTCCACCCAGCAAACACACCAGACAACCTCACTGTCGCGTCTCCGGCACAGTACAACAACACCAGCTTCAAGAGAGACATTGCGCGGAAAAAGCTGCCTTTCTTCCACCTCTTCTCGCACCGAAAGAGCATTTCTGCTGTCTTGATCATGTTCTCGTGTCCTCTTCCATCGTCATGCATAGCGCCATCCAAACACTCGTCAAGACTCCAGAAAACCCTTATCACGGCGGCGTGGAACCAGCCACTTATCGCCTCTTCAGCCCGATGTAGTGAGGAAGAAGAACAACGAGCCGATTCAAGGAAAACACGACTACGACTTCCACAACATGACCATAGATACGCAGTCATGCCTATCGCTTCCGCTATTGTCCGCTTGGTACCCCGGATACATGGATGCGGAGAAGACGACGAAGCCCAACCCAATGCCGTCCATGTTGCTCCTGACCATCAACATAGTCCTGTACAGAATTCAATTATCGTCCTCTCCTCTCTGTACACCATTGCATCTTCCACCTCATCATCATGTCGGCCGAAGGGAAGGTCTCCGTCGAAGAGGTCAGCAAGCACTCCACGGCGGAAGACTGCTGGGTGGTGGTCAATGGCAAAGTCTACGACCTCACAATCTTTGCTCCCGAGCACCCTGGAGGAGCACATAGTAAGTCTTCCCCTTCAAGTGATAGACACAAACCTGACATCCTCCAGTGATAACAAAATGGGCCGGCAAAGACGGCTCCGAAGTCTACAACACCTACCACTCCGCCACCCTCATCGAATCCACCCTCGAACCCTCCCAAAAGAAGGGCTCCCTCGACCCATCCACCATAACCCCCGAATGGACCGCCGCTCCCTCAGCACCCACCTCCGCCCAACCTAAACCCTCCTCAATCCCACCTCTAACCTCCATCGTCTCCCTCCCCGACCTCCTCACCACCTTTGGCCAAATCACCACCCCCAAATCCTGGGCCTACACCTCCTCCGCCTCCAATGACCTCCTAACTCACCACGCCAATCTCTCAACCTGGTCTCGCCTCCTCTTCCGTCCACGTATCCTCCGTCCCGTGCGTAGCATCTCCACCTCCACCACCGCCCTCGGCGCAAATCTGCACATGCCTGTCTGGATCTGTCCCATGGGGATCGCCAAAACCGCCGGTCCAGAAGGCGAAGCCGCTCTCGGAGGTGGCGCAGCGGACGCGGGTATCGTGCATTGCATGGCGTCCACCACCTCCTCCATGAGCGTGTCCGAAATGCTCGACGCCGTACCGAAGGGATGGCCCTACTTCGCACAAGTCTACATCAACCGCGACCGCACCAAAACCGAGACCGTCCTCCGCGAATTCGAACGCACCCCTCAAGTCAAAGCGATTTTCATCACCGTCGACCTCGCCGTGGTTTCCAAACGTGAAGCCGACGAAAGACTCACCATCGCCGAAGCGCTCAAAGAAGGCGGAAAACCCGCCGGCGGACTCGCGCGCAGTACGGGCAGTTTCATCGACTGGGAATTCAGCTGGAAAGACTTTTCTTGGCTGCGTCGACATACGTCTAAACCGTTGGTGATGAAAGGCGTGCAATCCGCTGCGGACGCGGTGCTGGCGATGGAGATGGGATGTAAGGGTATTGTGGTTTCGAATCATGGTGGGAGAGCGCTGGATGGGGCGCCGAGTACGGTGGGCGTACTGTTGGAATTGAGGAGGGATTGTCCGGAGGTGTTTGAGAGGATGGAGGTTTTGGTTGATGGTGGGGTGAGGAGAGGCAGTGATGTTGTTAAGGCGGTCTTGCTGGGTGCGAAGGCTGTGGGGGTGGGGAGGCCGTTTCAGGCGGCGGTTGCGTGGGGGAGGGAAGGGGTTGGGTATGCTGCTGGGAGTAAGTCGTGCTTCTTTCCTGCGGTGATGGTTCGTGAGGGTTGTGCTGACGATGTGCTAGTCCTGCAAGATGAAATTGAAACTGCGATGCGACTTTGCGGGATCACGGATCTGGACGCCGCGAGGGGAGATTTGTCGTATCTGAATTACACGGCGCTGCTGCAGGATTTGCCGCCGAAGCCAGCTACGAGAGGTTGGTTCGGTTGGGGTGGGAAGGACTTTGGAAGGAGGCAGATGAAGTTGTGAGGATGATGCTCAATTTCAATGTCAATCTGCCGAAACGATGCAATATGAACGTGGTCCAGCATTTCTTTCTGTCTCGAAGGGTCGCCATGGTATGCAATTCTGGGGTCTGGTTCATGTCGGAGCACTTTTCGAATCTGCCAATTTGAGTCTTCAGGACGAAGGACCCCAGTTCTGCTGCTGACAACCTTGCGTTTACATGAAGCTGCCCATATTTCGCACGCGAAATATGTGATTGGTAGCTCCTTCCCAAAGTGCATGCGCGATGTAGGTGAATGACTTTTTTGCGTGAATTTCTGATCACAGTTTAATGCACGGACCATATTTCAGACTTTCTTGACATTCAACAGCTTCAACTTTTTGTTCCAACTTGAAGACTTCAACAACTTCGATCGTCGGTTTTCCTCCCCCGGATACAACCAGCCTGAGATCCCACCAGCAAAACACTGCGCTCCAGACCTACGAGAAAAGATCGAGCAAGAAACTCAAAGCAAGAAGAAATCTCTACCACTCAGCCTCGAGTCATATCCTCCACCATGGCAGCCATCACCAAAATCGATGTCCCACAACTCAAACACATCGCCTCCGGCAAAGTCCGCGAAATCTTCGAAATCGACTCCTCCACCCTCCTCTTCGTCGCAACAGACCGCATCTCCGCCTACGACGTCATCCTCGACAACGGCATCCCCTCCAAAGGCGCCCTCCTGACCCAACTCTCCGCCCATTGGTTCGCGCTCATCACCCAACACTTCCCCAACCTGCGCACGCATCCCCTCTCAACTACCCTTCCTCCCAGTCTCGATCTCCCCACCTCCCTCTCCTCCCGCTCCATGCTCGTGCACCGCACCCCCGTCCTCCCCCTCGAGTCCATCGTACGCGGCTACATCACCGGCAGCGCATGGGCCGAGTACCAGAAATCCGGGACCGTGCACGGGATGCCCATGCCCGCTGGCCTCGTGGAGTCGCAGAAATTGGAGAAGCCGATCTGGACGCCCTCCACGAAAGCCGAACAGGGAGATCACGATGAGAACATTTCCCGCGCGCAAGCAGTAGAGATCGTAGGCGAAGACGTCGCCTCGCGGATGGAAGAACTGTCTCTAGGGATCTACTCGATGGCGCACGAGCATGCGCTTCGGTCGGGGGTCATCATCGCGGACACGAAATTCGAATTTGGCTTGGACCCGGAGACGAAGGAATTGGTGTTGATCGATGAGGTGCTCACACCGGATAGCTCGCGGTTTTGGCCGAAGGATGAGTATCAGGTGGGAAAGGGGCAGAAGTCGTATGATAAGCAGTATTTGAGGGATTGGTTGACGAGGGAGGGGTTGAAGGGGAAGCAGGGGGTGGCGATGCCGGAGGAGGTGGTGAGGGAGACGGGGGCGAAGTATCGAGAAGCATTTGCGAGGATCACGGGGAGGGAGTGGAAGGATGAGGCATGATTCTGTGGGGAAATGTGCCGCCGCGGTGTCCTGGAGTTGTGACTTGCGGAGTATATGCTTGGATGTGACGATGAAGCGGGGAGGGGAAGACAGCGTTTGCTTTTGTGCGTCAACAAATTTCTTGCTTATGGATCGATAGACAAAAGCGGCCGCTCGTGCGGATGTACAAGATATCAAACATTGTTTCCGCAAACCCAGTACGACCATGGACTTCGTTCTGCAATCCCTATTCAACCTGACTTCCCCCCTCCCCCTCCGCAGCCTCAAGTCTCAACCTCTCCCTCACCCTCATCAAAACCTTCCCCAACAAATTCTCCCCCCACCTTCCCCTCTCCACCCTCCCCGCCTCCTCCTCCCTCCACCCAATCCCCCAAACCCGATCAAACGGACTCGCCTCCACCAACTCCCTCTCCCCCGTCCCCAACAACAAGTCCCTCAACCCCACCGCGCTCCTCCTCTCCTCCATCCCAATCCCACTCACATCCGTCGCCTGGCAAAACTTCAACACATTCCCCTTCTCCACGATCGCCTCTCTCTCCCTTTGCCACACAACCTCGTCGAAATTGGAGACTTGGGAGCCGAGAGATTTTTGTTTGCGGGGAGAGGTGGACTTCAGAATCAACGCCGCGGTATCTTGATCGTTGAACAGCAGAGCTTTGTGGTACATCATGTATTGTTCTGCGCTGGTGAAGATCTGGTTGGTTGAGGGGTCGGTGAAGGTGGCGCGGTACCATTGGCAGAGGAAGCCGTTGGGGGCGTCTTCTTTCCAGAAGAAGAGGGGGGCGGTGGTGGATGAGGATTGTGTCTTGGAGGATGATGGGGGTGAAGTGGTCGTTTGAGAGGAGGTGGGCGGGGTGGAGGATTTTTTGGGTTTGCGGCGAGTGGAGGAGGGCTCGAGGGAGGGTTTGGGGTTTTGGGACTTCTTGGGAGCCATGGCCGGACAGATGGTAGCGGTGATGAGCAGATGCTTGGGTTGTTGGATGATTTGTTGGTTGTGGTGTTGTGTTTCGTTGTGCCTGAAGTTGTTGGTTGATGTGTGGAAATGTAGAAGAAGTGCGACCGCTGAGAAAGTATTTATATTCTTCAAAGCAAAGCTTTGTCCATCGTCGCAAAACAATGGCAAAGGCTCTTTCGAGTACCAGAAGTCGAGCAACTTGGTTGGCTTTGTTCAGTCCTAGCCCCTGATGACTCGACTCGTACCACTGCCTGTGCGGTGTCCTATTTTGCTCACCGATTTTGGAACTTTCCTATTGGAACTTTCCTAGCGCTTCGTTATCCTCCGCCCTACGCTCCTCCTCTGAGCTCTGCCTGGAGGCAAGAAGCGCCGCCGCCGGCTTGGGAGGAGGGAACACAAACCCGCGACGCTTGGTTCTCTCATGTACGGAGAGATCCATGGCCTGGATTGGTGTCAGTGCTATGAAACAAGCCTTGTACTGTACAGTACACAGTGCATGATGCCTGAGAGATCTCACCTTCCGCTTGCGACCGGCATTGCCTTTCCGCTTCGTTGTTGAGACCTCGAGACTGCTGCGGTCAAGCTGGGACTTATGCTATCGGTCCCAGAACTTGCCAACAACCTGCCGAATATCCTCAACCATACTCTCCGGGTCCTCGAGGCATGCGAAGTGTCCTGCGTAGTCCTGGGATCCAAGTCAGCAAGGTATAGTATCCAAGAGACATCCAGAAGCCTACTCACCCTCTCCTTGTACCACACCAACTTCCCCTTCTTCACCGTCGTCTCAGCTCCTCTTCTCGAATTCGGTGCCGTGTCAAATCCCATGCTGGTATACCCGACCGGACACCTGATCAGATTCTCCTCTGCAGAGCAATAGCCGCGAACTGGTCGTGGCGAGGGTTCTCATAGTGGATTAGTGCCGAGGTAGCAATACAGTTCGTCATGTAATACAGAGACATGGTCGTATGGATGTGCTCCAGCCATTTCGATGTGTAGTGAACCGCAGGGTTGGAAGCTTCCTCATACTGCTGATCGTCAATGATGCTCCGAACAATTCGATGTATCCGCAGCGCCACACCTTCTCACCCACAAACCCGACCAACCCCTCCGGCGTCCCAGCAATCCATGCCACCGTCCTCGGCCTCGTCCTCATCAGCACAGCATAACCCACATGTTTCGTCCGCCACGCTTCTCCCTGGTCCCGACACTTCCTCTCCCTCTCCGTCTCCTCTCTCCTCTCGGCCTCCGGCACACTCCCTGGACACCAATTCAGATGTATCACCCTGCAGCTTTCACTGTACTGTGCGCCCAGCTCTCGCGCGACCATAGCTCCCCAGTCACCCGCTTGCACGGCGTAATGCTGGTAGCCAAGTGACAGCATGAGTTGGTGGAAAATGCGTGCTGTGTCTTTGACCGTCCAGCCGGCGCGGGGTGGAGCGGAGGAGAAGACGAAGCCGGGGAGGGAGGGGACGATGATGTGAAAGGATGGATTCGCGGAGGGATCGCTTAGGGGAGTGATGACTTCGCTGAACTCGTAGAAAGAGCCGGGCCAGCCGTGGATGAGGAGGAGAGGAATGGCGTTTGGATTGGAGGAGCGCTGGTGGATGAAGTGGATGGAGAGGTCTTTTTCGGTGGACGGATCCGGAGAGGAGAATTTGGCGAGGAAGTGTGGCCATTTGGCGATCTTGGCGGCGGCAGTGGAATAGTCGAATGTGTTTTGCCAGCTATCCCAGAGAGCAGAGGCGAATTTGGGTGTGATGCCGTGTTCGGATGGAGCTTCAATGTCGGGGAGGGCGTCGTTCAGAGGCGGGCGGGAGCTGGAGAGGGCATTGCGGAGGGCGGAGATCTTTTTAAGATCAAATGTCGGATCGAAGGGAGTGATGTCCGGAGGTGATGCCATTGCGATGCGGATCCTGAGTGTGATGTAGAAAAGGTGATGAGATGGAAGATGGAGAAAGGAAATCAGCTGTTGCTGAAGCTGCAGGTGTTCTCATGCTTCAACATCGCCCATGCCCACAGCTACAAGTAAGACTCGCTCCTTCATAATCGTGTCACGCCTGAAGAAGGTCTCGCAGACCGTGTGCATCAATGTAATGTATTGTGTACTTCCCATCGTATCCACGCAGTCCATCACCCTGTCATCGTGGTATTTCATATCGTACACGAACCGCTGCCTCATGCAAAAGTCCAAACGCACCATGCCCAAATGCTTCCTCCTCTCGTCTTTCCTACACATTCGTCGTACAAATACAATCCTCGCATCCATGCCACTCGTAGGGTACTACTCATCAACTCCGCTCCATAGCCCTCACTCGATCGAGCACCGAACTGCCCTTCCTCTCCTTGCCCTTCACTTCTCCTGCGCCCTTCTCTTCCACTGCTAGCCTGCCCTTTCTCTCCTGATTCTGACCTTCACCTTCACCTTCGCCGTCTTCTTCGCCAGCTTCGCTCTCAACAACACTAACCACACTCTCCCCCCTCTCCCTCTCCGCCGCAGCTGTGACACTCTGCACACTTGCGCGTTTCGACCAGCGTTTCCTCTCGGCGTCGAGTTCGCTATCCTTTCCTGCTGCATCCCGACTTCCGTGCCGGCTATGGGTGCTGCGAGTCTTGAGCGGGGAGGGCGATCGAGCTGGTCGGACGGGAAAACTCTTGGGACGAGAGGCAGAGCGGGAGTGGGAGGGTGAAGGTGAGTGGTCATGGTTGTTTGGTGTTGAGGAGTTGGGAACGGAGCCGTTGCGTTCCGCGGCGGGTGTGACTGGAAGAGAGGCGCGTTTCGACCATGACGCGGCTGAGTTGCGGTTGGAGGGTTTTTCTGGTGAGGGATGTCTAGACGAGGTCGTGGAGTCTTTCGATGCCGAGCGAGAATGCTGTGTCGATGGCACTTCGTCGGGCTTGGAGGCGATCGGTGTAATATCTTTCGCGCCGGCCTCTTCGATTGCGAGACCGAGTTCACGGTCGAGTTGTTCGCTTGCGTCCTCGAATTGAGGAGATGAGGAACCGCCTCCGTTTACGTCGCCGGCGGAGGTGGCTGGGCGTGGGGATGATTCGTCATCGTTGGTGCTGCTGCCAGGTGGAGTCACGTAGCTGAGAGGTCGAGCGGTGCGAGGGGTGGACGTGTCCTGCTGGTGAGTGAATGTGGGGACGCGAACTTTGATCTGAGGGACTCCATCCGCATCGGAAGACTCAGATCTCGCGTTCGAAACCCTAAGCCCTTCCGGAATGCGTTCGAGACTCTCCCGCTCCGACGCTGGCTCTGCGGTAGATCCGTTGACTGAAGGGGCGCGGTGGCCATTCTGCTGCAGGCGTGGGATTACTCCACCTCCCAGACGAGACCAGAACATGCGTTCTCTTAATCGCGCGCTCTCTTCCCACGCGGCTTTCTGGTCGTGTTCATTATCGCACTTCCACAATCCATCGCGGACCATGCGGAGGAAGCTAACAAAGTCGCAAGTGGATCGCAAGCGGGACACGCAGTAGTCACAGAGCGGTTTCGATACGCCGTCGTCTTCAGACATGCGGAAGCGATGCCGGCGGATGTACTCTTCTTTCCGGCGCTGCTCGCCGCATAGTGTACAATTGAAGTAGTGCTTGTTCTGAGGATAGGGTTCAACGACCAAGGTGCCTTGGAGGAGGGAAGAGAGGACACTTCTTCTGCTCAAGAAGGAGAGACCGGGTGCTAAATCCAGACGAAGAGTTGGCTCAATGTCCTCGGTCAACGCTCGCTTGTAGAATTTGCTGTCTTTCAGCGCGGGCATGGACGCCACCGTGCTGCCGCCATAGATCGATGACGGGCTTTGATTCGAAGACAAAGAAAATGCTCCGGGGATGTTCGGTGAGGACATGGAGCCTGCTGAAGAGACGTTGTTTGCAGCGTTGTTGTTGTTACTGCTGTTCGATCGAGAGTGAGCTCCTAATCGTCTGGCGAGAAGCAGAAGTTCCTGGAAATCGGCGAAAGCTGCAGTGTCGTTGCGGAGAACGGGACTCAAGATGTGTGTGAAGAATAGCGGGTGTTCGGGCGTCATATCCATGAGGGCACTCGAGCTCATCGGTAGCGAGTCGAACATTGCTGCGTTGGCGGTGATCGGTGTTGACGGCACGCTGGGCTCTGGCAGAGCATCGTCCTGCAACCTCTCCATAGTGCCTTTCAAGTCCTGCAACTGCTCCTGCTGGGAAGCGAGCAGCAATTCAGTGTCTCTCAACTGAGCTGTCAATTGTGCGTTTCTCTTCTCCGATGCCTCTGTGTTCTTCCTCGCGGCCGCAACCATCTTGTTAGCCTCCTCGAACAGCGAGACCGTCAAATTCTCCAGCTCATTATCCGTCTGCTTCTTCGCCTTTTCCGCGAGTTCCCTGGCTGCTCGCGCACTTGCAACCTCAACCTGCATATTGTTCACAGTCCTATCCATGTCGCTTCTCTTCACATACGCGCCGCCGTTTATAACATTGCTCAGCCGTTGCTTCTCGGCTTCCAACTCCGCGACCTTCTGCCGTGCCACCTCCAGCTCGTGCCGCGTTTGCTGAAGAGAGTCGTCAAGATTCGTCTGGAAGTTGATAGCATTCACCAGCTTTGTCGAGAGCATAGCCACTTCCGCGCTCAGGTCCGGCTTGTAGTCTGGGCTGGTGGGACCACTGTCGTCGCTGTCCATGCGGTGCACAGGAGAGGATGTTCGGGTGTCCATGACTTGGTCTTTGGACGCGTTCAAGTTGAGACCTTGCACGGCGGCCATCCTGCTCTGAAGGTCCGACGTGGACGTCGTCTTGCGGAAGCCAAAGCGGAATCGTGGAGAGGGTGGATCGGGGGTAGCGGATCGGCTGAGGGCGGGGCGTGAGACAGCGGAGGTCACGGCGGAGGAAGCATTGTTGGCAACGCTGGTGGCCCAGGAGGGTACGAATAGATAGTCGGCCACTTTGGCGGGTCGGCAGTGTCACGGAGAAGGTGGACACGACGGCGTTGGAATAGAGTGTAGTAGCGGATGCTGAAGTGGTACAGAAGCTGGCTTTGGACGGTCTAGGCGCGGACAGCGTGTTGTGTTAAAGGGGCGGCGGATTTCGATCTTGTACGCGGAATGGGAAAGGAAGCGGCACGAAAGAGCGTCATGTGCGGCGATAACCTCAAAGGCACGAGCAAGGCCTGATGCGGGATCGGCATGAGATGTTTGACATGGTATCGCGAACGGTCGTTTGACAAAAAGTGGCGTGTTCACCACAGCCATTGTCTCATGACTGAATGCCTGAATTCTGAGGCAGAAAGTGTTACTCAGCTCTCTCCACTCCAGCTATCTCCCATCGGAGCGTTCAATCTGTCTTTCTTCGTCCCGACTTTGATCCATCTTCGTCAATGTGTTGGATTGCTGCCGGTCTCTGGAACGTTCTACTCACGGGCGATGTGGCGGACTGCGAGCCGTAAGCCGTGAATGAACATCAACACACCGACCAGAGTTCTCGCGTGGAACGACTTCGGACATAGGCATGCTATGCTTATTGTGCTACAAGATCATCGAGTTTCCAGCTGCATTGAGTCTGCGCAGACGGCTTGCCCAGAGGTCACTTGCATAATGGAACACCAGCCTGGCACTCTACCACGCGGTCTGCAACCGGTTCGCCTCGTGGCACAGACACCGCTCATTGCGAGCCATGGCACCGCAATCCTCCCCTCGAATCATTCCCGGGCTTCCGTTTCGACTGCGCGAATGGGGAACGACGCAGGCCTTTCTGACTAGATGTTGCATCGCCCGTCGTTTGACTCCCCATACGTTCCGCCACCACCGTTGCAGTCTCTCGCGTATTGGCCTTTTTTCGCTGTGGAAAGGCAGCAATTATCCCCTCCGGTGATCTACGTTGAAAAGCTGTCAGCAACAACTCTGATTGACAATTACAGGGCAGAACATGTCTTGTCTTACCTGCACGCCTTGAGCGCTGCGACAGAGGCTTCCCACGTTGCCAGGGAAGTTCGAGCAATACACTCTTTGCGGAGCCGCCTGGACTGCAGCGATTGCCAGGGTCGTGAGAAGAAGGAGCTTCATCTTGTTGAGTGTTGGTGGTGTGGGGTTGTTTGTGGTGAATGCATAGGTGATGAGGACGAGCTGTTCGGGTGGTGATCGCGGCCTTCTTAACCTCTCTCGGTGCGAGACATTCTGTACGTCTGACCGACTGCCGCTACCACCGCGTTTCAGCCAGTCTCGACAGCGTTGAGCTAGAGTAGACCACTCTTGCGACAACCACTGCCGTCTGAGTCTACGACCAAATTTTCGCGAGTGTCTCCTTTTCGGCCGTCGACGAAACCAGTGTACGCCCGTATCGGTGCAAAGTCGGCCTTGAAGCGTACGGCCGGACTGTCTCAATGTCGACTAGCCAGACTATGGATTCCAATGCGCCGAAAACTCCGGGAAAGACGAGCTCCAAGTTGGTGCCTTCTGAAGAATGCCTACAACGGCTTGCCTTCTATCGAGCTTCTTCCAAGCACGGAGACCTACTCTATCCGCTACGATTAGCCAAAATCAGGAGGAACCACCCATGGCTGGATCTCATTCACTGGCTAGGACATACTTTGTTCCACAAATCGACGGAGGCGCTATGTCTTATGGCCTTCAAACCTGCTCACTCCGGTCGGCTCACATCGCCATGCAGCACTCCTGGATAGTCGCTGGCAAGTCCGACATACATTGACGAATTCGTCTATGAGAATGCTCAGCGGGAGCAGATCGCCGGCACAAATCCTGTCCTCGATGATCAGAATACTTTCGAGAATGACCTGTTGAAACCAGGTGCCAGGCTTCGATCACACCAAGATTTTCTCTACGACGGTGCTCCTTCGGCGGTCCCAATATGACTTGTCGCATTCCGGCTGTGTCCGCATTACATCTGCTCATATTGTGGCCATAGTCAACATGATATCTGTGCTTACGTCGAGACACAGTCTGAGTGGCAACGACTGGCAAGCAGTTGTGCAATCGCGCTCACGCGAGGTGGACACATCGCTGGCAGCGGGTAGTCTGCCCAAGGACGGCGAAGTGGTCGGGCAGTCGAGGCGAGCTCGGTGGACGACGTTCAGGACGCATTGAACTTATTGCGATGCGATGATGGAGACGAGCAGACGACGCCAGTGAGACGTAGAAGGAATTAGCGATTGAGTGAGGACTTCAAGGGAAAGTCATCGGCTGAACCATTGCAAGTGAGACCTGCATCGTGAGCTTTGTGGTTATCGTTGCGTGCGCCTGCTTCGCTCTGGACCACCTCCGAGATCTTGCCTCCGCAGACGGGCTGCTCCTGTCACTTACACATTGACTTCCTGCCGCAGACTTGATCCTGCTTCGAAGGCGGAGGAGGTAGCCACGTCAAAGGCTCAGTTCAATGCTGCCTGACGCCTGGCGTTGCTTCACTTCATCGAAAGACTTTCCATGCACATTCTCCGACCACCCTCAAGCTACCACTTCGTCAGTATCGACAACGCATTTCTACCAAAGACATGGCCCTGAATCACATCATCCCTCCCAACTGCCGTGAAGTCGAGAGGCTCCGCGTCGAGTACAGATCTGTCGCGGGAGGCGCCAGTCCAGCTTCTCTCCCGCAAGACATCGAGCTCGCCATCGAAGAGCATCGCCGTCTCATGGCCCGCCTCCAGCGAAGGTGGCCATGTCCTGCGGTCGGCGAGGCCGGTTCCGCCATCGCCGCTCGCACGTTGATGCACGGCCTGCCGGAGGCTTTGCAAGCGGGCGCGGCAAGAGTAGCAGCTTTCTATGGGTCGTAAGTGTTACGATCCATTTCCATTTAGCATGGCCTCCTGATCGCCAGTACTGACGTTTTACAGGTCATCCTCCGAGACCACAGGTCCGAATCACGATGCAGCACTTGTTCGCGCGATGGCAGAACTCTACAATCAGATTGGACTAGTCGGCCAGGGCGATGCGGCGGCACGAAACCAGCGAATCCGGGAACTCGGCGACGAGATGGAGGAAGCGATCGAGAAGTCTGGGATGCTACCTCGGATTCGTGAAGAGCTGGAACTTCGGAAGAAACTCAACAAGCTGAAGTACTACACCGCGCTGTTGAAGGATACTATTGATTGTGAAGATATCATGCGCGAGCTTGGAGGATATTATTGATTGTGAAGATATCCTGAACCGTTCGAGAGTGCTGTGAGTCGGAGGATGTTCGGGTCTCAGGTGGCGAGCGGACGTGCACAGTGGGCCAGGTGATAACGAGAAAGCGCTGGCGGATGGTGAAAGAACCGAGACTTGGAGTACGCCTCACCGCCGGACCACGTTCATAGCAGCAGACATCAGAACAGTCGGAGTTTTCGGCGCTGAGAATGGTGTCTGAGCTGTTGAAGCGATGACTGAGTTCACAAGGGATGAAGACTTTGAGAACGATGAACGAGTATCGAGTACGACACATTAGAGTATCAAGCCTTCTTCCACACGACGAATCCTGTCTGCGCAATCCTCGCCGCAACCACTAACCCGCCCGCCACGACCAACGCTCCTCCGCAGAGGACCTGCACGCCAACCCAACTTGGATCTTTCGCCGCCAAAATCCCCGCCACGGGCGTGCCGATCAATAGTCCCAGCGCTCCACAAAACGTGTTCAGACCCAGTCTACCTCCCATACCAGCTTCTTCCCCTTTGGGCGAAAGACTGACCACTCCCGCCGGCTGCAGACTCACGAAGCCACCACTCACAGCTCCGTAGCCCACTGCCCATGCTACCAGTCCCAGCTTCTCGCTGACTCCTGTCCAGCAGAGTCCCATCAAGCCGGTCAGTAGAGTGAATGCCGCGAGCACGTTAAGAGCGCCGAGCCGGTCGGCGAGTAGACCTGGTATGATGCGCCCAAAGATCGAGGCGAGGGAGAGAATCGGAACGAGGAGGTAGATTTGCGTGGCTGGGAAAGTGGTGGACGTCATGGCGAAGGCCGGGAGGTAGATGAAGGGGATGTAGAGGGCGAGACTGCCCATGAAGGAAGCCAAGGCGAGGAGGGCGAAGGGGAGGGAGAGGAACGGTTTAAACGAGGGAAAGAAGGAGATTGTTCGCTTCAATGCGGCAGGTTGAGGACTTGAGTTTGGATCCGGGTCGAGGAGGATGCACGGAATGAGGAGCGTGGGAAGAGAGATGGTAGCGAGGAGGCGAAGAGTGGTCGCGAAGGAGAAGTGGCTGATGAGTTGGTGGAAAACTAAGGAGTATGTCACTCCGCCGAGACTGCTACCCGCAGCCGCCAGACCGAGAGCAAAACTTCGTCGGGTAGAGAACCATCGAGGGAGGACGGAGATGGCGGAGATGAACAGACAGCCGTGTCCGATGCCCATGCATACGCCTTGGGCGAGGAGGAGGTGCCAGTACATCGTACAAGCTGAAGTGGCGAGGAGACCTGCTAGAACGAGAGAAGCTCCTGCGAAGACTGTGACTCGTGCGTGGCCAAGATCGATCAGTGGCCCAGTGAAGACTGTCGTGAGGCAGAGGAGAAAGGCCGAAAGGGAGCCGATCCAGGAGAGAGTGGTGGGTGAGTAGTTTGGGAGAAGTACCGTCCGATAATGGCTCTGGAACGTCCCGTGAGCGTTGATGAGGCCCCATGAGTTGAAGAAGAGGAAGAAGGCAGAGAGTACTTGAAGCCATGCTTTGAGACCGCCGTTCGGTATCGATGGGTGGGCGGCTTGAGACAGGTGCGAGGTCGTGAGCTGGAGCGCAGAGCCAAAGTGCTCGCCATCTGTTGTTTCTGATGTTGTGGAAGAAGGCTGTTGCTTCTCTAGATCGTAATCCGGATCTGATATGGAAGACGCTGCGAGTTCGGATTCTTTGCTTTCCATTGAGCTTCGTGAGCTGAGACATCCGACCATGGTGCTGATGTTATGGCGTTCCGTTGTATCAAGGATTAATACGAAAGAGAAAGAATGGAAAGAATGTACAATACCGTTGCTGAAGCTGAGCAATGGCCATTCCTTTTCATTCTCTCTCCGTTGCCCGTTGACTGTACCGCTCTCGAACGCCGAGCCTCCGCCATCGCTCCTTCGACTCCACTATGCCAGATGCTGGCGCACAAGTCTGGCGCGTGATAGTACAAGACATTGCGCTCGGGAGTTATGGACGTGGAAAAGTGAGGTGTAAATTGATGTTTTGGGAAGCTCGTTTCGGTGGGCAGGTTTGGGGGAAGAAGACTCTTCCGCCCGGGTCAATATCTTCGGATATACGCTTTGATGAATGTTAAGGATCTCCGGGAAGGCGCTAGCTGTTATCGAGCGTTATTGCGATTGATTCAGGCAGTTCCGTTAAGCACTTCATCCGCATCTATTCCCTTCCGATTCCGACTCGATTGCCATTCGATTGCGATATGTACGCCATCGAAACATCAGCCGCCTGACAGCCGCCTGACCACTGCCTGACAGCTACGCGAGAGGTCCTGCTTCGAAGAACAGACCTCACCTGAACTCGCAATTCAACATCGGACCACAATACGACTCTGAATGCCAAGACTGGCGAGGTCAACCTCACCTGCTGATCGAACATGATGGGGACCGTTTGGAGCAATCAGGAATTGTCGAACGACTCTCGTATCATGCTCCGGGAGGAGCTTCGAGCAGCTGTCGTATCTGATCAGCACCCGCAAGAACATATTCGAAAACATGTTCGGCAACATATTCGATGCCGCAACGCATAGCATAGGTGTATCCATGAGGACATCAATGAGGTTATCCATGAGATGACCGACTAGCTTCGCGATGAGATTACGGATGACCTTATGAATTCTCTCATTGATCAGATGCACCTTGGTGCTCTGGATCGAGAAGTTGATCTCGAGTCTATTGCCGACTGACTTGGCGAACTACTGTCCGATCATGCATTGCGTCTTCTACCACCGCTCGGTATCTATACGACTACAATGACCCGACACATAATGGACTTTCAGCCTCCGTCCTACCTGAACGTCAATTTGGGAACCGAGAGAACCTGAGACCGACTGCTGAGAGGAGCCTTGGTAGCCATTACATGGAAACAAGGCTTACTGCAGTTTCCGGTGACAATTGAGACGTCGAAAGTCTAGCTAACGCATCTCTCTGGCAACAAAATGGCGAATCTCGACCACCATTTGCATCAAGATGGTTCGCTTGCCCTTCGCTGATCGGGCGGCGATTCTGTTATCGAGTCCCAGTAAGGCAACCGCTCCTGGCGCAGGGTCATCCACTTCGCAACATGTGCATACTTGGCTCTACTGGCAATGCGAAGAAGGACGAAGTTTGACAGAACAGCTTCCGAGCTGAAGCGAGTCGTTCATTTGCGAGCGAAGCTCAAGCTGCTTGACTTCTTCGGCGGGAGTCCCGCTTCTGTCGTCGATCTAAGCCAACGCCGACCCAGCTCGCGCCCTTGGCGGCATGCCCGTCTCCAACGCCAGGTCTAGCCAGCGAATGAGAAACCATCGATAGATACGGTAGCTCACCTCCCGCTGGGACTCCCGCCTCTCACATTGGAGTCAGCAGGCTAACAGTATTGACAGATTTTCTCATCTCTCCCGGAACTCCCGAGTCCCGCCTCTCAAATTGTGCTACGCTCCTGCCCGCAACCGCGTTTCCTTCCTGAGAAAGCTCTCTCGCTTCTTCCTTCTTTTGCAATTTGCATCGAACAGCCCATAATAGACCACCGGAGGATGTTTCCTCGGCAACTTGCCTCCCGAATTCGACAGCAGGTCCATCACGAGTCCAGCCAGAAGTCAACGTCATCAGCAGCGACGAAGAGGACAGCGATGAAGAAGATAGCGACGAGAAGGACAGCGACGAAACGGAAAGCGACGAAGAGAACGACATCCAGAATCCTCGTCACCCTACGCAACAGCATCAAGCTGGACCATCGAGGATTCCTCCCAGTCTCTTGAAGCATGTCGCTGGGAGCCACGAAGAAGACAACCGGACTCTAGCGAGCTGCCAGTCCACCCATCGGTCATCGCCAGCAGAGAGGAGATCATCTCTGAGGTACGTGCACCTCGTGTCGTAACGAAACATCAGCTCATTGCATAACCACTCGTAGGCGCCGCCGACCAGGCCCTCGAAGAGGTGCAATTGGAAATTCGCAACAGGGACGAGCAAGAGCTGCAATACTGCTCGCTGCTCATGCCGCAAAACAGGCGCTACCTGTCATAGCGGCTGCGGTTGCGGATCGCTCTGCGAGAAACCGATGGACGTACTTCTGAATTTCATCTGCCATCCTCGCGGTTGCATCGCACCAACGGCAAGTGCTTGCTTCGCGGAGTACATCGAGAAAAATACTGCTCTCCGAGTCAAGATCTTTTCTGGACAAGCTACCGCCGATGAAGTATACCAGGACATGCTCACGAAGCTCACGCGGGCAGATACTGCGTTCGACAAAGATCACACATTGAAAGAGAGAAACGGGCAGTGGCAGAAAGTGGACAAGTCATACCCCAGATATCCGGAATACTATTTCCTCATCGCGCGATTGTTCGTCTATGCGTTCAGCATCGACCGAAATAAGTTCTCTCATGACATCGGTACCAAGCACCCAGACTCGCACATATAGTCTTGGTGTCGTGAAGCCCGGGTTCCGAGATATAGTGTCAAGCACTGCTGGGAGTGCAAGAATTGCTTCGAAAACTCCTGGCATTGTGAGAAGTGCGGAGTTTGCAAGACCGGCTCAGAATTTCCGTGCGATGGGTGTGGTGGGTATGCGTTTGCTGGTTGGCGGACAGGACGAACGGTCGGCAAAGCCATAGACGCCGCATCAGACACTAGCGACAATTTCCCCGGAACAGGTCCTTTCAAGACAAAGCCTAGGAGACAGACCCCTGGCAATGAAGACGTGACAGAAGTAGGTGCATCCATCGTACGCCAAGTCCTGAGCCGCCGCTGACCACCTGCATAGACCTTCGTCGAGGCACCCACAGATGTGATGACATGAACATGTAACTGCAAAAACCGATGTTCGACTCGCCGCTGCACTTGTCGCGAATGGGGAGGTCGCTGCAAGGAAGGCTGCACATGTCGCAAAGATAGAGCAGTGGAAGAATTGCTCGCATCCGAATGCCACAACCCATTCGAGGACGTCACTCGCAAGTTCTTCGGCGTAGACCATCCAAACGTTCGTGCCAGCGACTGTTTCGTGTCGTTTGTTGAAAAGAAACTCAAGAAAGGACAACACTGCGACCCGTCAGAGGTGGCGAAAACTCTCCTGAACGCCGACGATGGCATCGTCTGGGACCCTGAAATGAATGACATTGCTCCTAATCTTTCCGGATGGCGAGCAAGACTGGCGGAGTTCCTTTCTGGCTCGGTGGAGCGAAAGGAACATATGCAACTGCTCTTCCGCGGTGCACTCGGCGAAGGTGACGTTTACGAAGAAGACGGATTAGGGATGTATAAATGGAACTGCTGCGAAAATCAGTGGTATGATGAGAACGGACCATTCACTTATTGTCCGACTTGTGGAGAGTGCGTTGCGGACGATGAACAGTGGCATTGCGGTGTGTGCCGAAAATGTCGATACAATCGCCACACGCCTTGCGAGAAATGCGGCGGTATCTCGAGCTCATTGAACGAGCACAGAGAAGCACAGATGAAGCGATTGGTGGGGGAGAAGAGAAGAAAAGAGAAAGAGAGGCAGAACAGGGACATGAGTAGGGAGGAGAAGGAGCAGCTGAGAAGAAATTGGGAACGAAAAGTGAGCGAGGAGAGAGCGAGGCGGGAGGGAAGGAGATAGCTAATACGCTTGAGCCAGGCAAAGTGGGACGAGAGAGTGGGAATATGGGTGGGGAGAACGCCATAGGCTTATGAGGAGTCGAGGAAGAACTTGTGTGCTTTGAACTATGTGTCTGCCTTACGTGACCGCCCCTGAGACTGCGGAGGTGGTTGTCAGACATTATCGCAATCACGCCAGGAAGTCTCGCTCGCCATTGCCGAGCCAGTAACTCGTGGTTGGGTCGCAGAGGCGGGTCGGTCGAAAACTTACCATTGCAGCGATGCCAGAATTCCAGTACTCTGCTTTGCCATATAATACTCTCATATAAGGGGTACTTCTCTCCCGCGACAAAGCATCTTTCGGTCCGATCTTTTCTCTCACGACATCACGCTCATCGCCCGGCAGTCACAATGTTCTCTGCCCTGATGAACATACTAACAATCACACCAGTCGCGCCATGCCCATCTGTCGCCGTCATCATCGGACGCCCTGGCCATTTTCATGGCGTTCATATCGTGCCTGAGACGGGTGACGTGGAGACATTCGGCTACTTTTGCGTGCCGACGACCGATACGACCTTCTGCAGGGGCAGAATGCGCGAACGATCTCGAGTGGAAATAGCAGCAGTCAAGCTGCAGAAGGGCGACGGTGAAGGCGCCCGGAAATTTCTGGACAAAGTAAAGCACCGTGCAGAGCAGCTCTTGACGAAGCAGTAAACATCCGAGCAGCACTTTCTTGCCATATACGAGCAGATATTGCGCATGGCGGTAGCCGAGACCATCGAGGCCAGATCCGATCGCCAATCGTCCATGAACGCAAGCCCAGTCTACCCTATCTTCGTGGTTCAGATTGACCGCGGCAGAGCGGACCCTCTCTACAAGCTCAACCTTACAAGTAGAGTGGATTATTGAGACATACAATGGCTGAGTGGCGTAACGACTTCCTCGCGGCTCGTGGTTCCAGATGCCTCCTCACAGGGCTCGGCGGGAGAAAGGACGAATTTGGATCCGGTGGGATCGCTGGGTGTAGAGACTGCCATACTGACAAAGATGAAAATCGGAGATGCCTCATAAGGAGAGATTGCTGTAATGAGCTTTCATGCATCGCAAGTAGACTGCGAATGGGTGTTTGGGGCATAATATGCTCTCCCGATCATGCCATGGCGGCGCGCCTCCCTGTTCTGTGTGGCATTTCCGTCTCCAAAGGAAGTGTCTCCAGGTTGTGCCGTGCGATGGGTAGTATCGGCAGCATAGTGGGTCTCGAAGGGTTCTGAAATGTTTACGCCAAAGTGGTATGGCACTCCTTGCTTCGAAAAGGACGAGATAGAAGTACAGCCGACTATATCTACGCTTGGCAGAGAATTGAACCTCGTCCTAACAATCTTCAAAAGTCCATCCACTGTCACAACACACCACTTTGCCGTCCACCTTCGCCTCACAGCATGGCCTCATCATTGCAGTCATGCTCAAAGACCTCCCGCCCTTCGACCGGCATTCCCTCGAAGCGGTTATGAACACCCTGCCAGACGATCAGCCCGCGCCTCCATCCAATTTGAACGATGACATCTTCGGCTCAGCACCTTCGTCGCCCAACTTGACCGCTCAGGATGGACTCGGCCAAGAAACCGCTCTTCCTTCCACCTCAGAGCACTCGGACATACCTCGTCTGCGGAGAATCCATGTGACGAACGGCTATCGCGAAGGCGTAGCCGCGAGTAAAGAGTCGCATGTACAAGCTGGTTTCGACGAGGGTTTCAGTTTGGGCGGAGAGATCGGCACGACAGTAGGCTGGTGCTTTGGAGTGTTGGAAGGTATTTTCGCGGCTCTTGCACGGTCTGCTCGAGAGAGCGGCGGAGGAGCTGGACAAGCTGCGGTGAGGGATGTCGAGGTGATGCTGGAGCAGGCAAAGAAGGACATGAAGTTGGAGGAAGTGCTTGGCTCAAAGTGGATCGGAGAGGATGGGATCTGGCTGTTTGATGTGCCTGGTCAAGATGAGGAGGAGGAGTTGAATGTCACGTTCAAGGACGTTGCGGCGGCGCATCCGGTATTGAAGATGTGGAAGGCCAAGGTCTTGGGACTGGCACATAGGCATGGTGTTGTGCTCCCGAGCGGAGAGATGCTACAGGAGGGCTGATAATGGTCATGATGGCGGGTTGCGAACTCAGTCACTGTCGCCGGTTTCGGGCACTGAAACAGTGACGAGAGGAAGCACCAACTTAGGCGTTGGAGAGGAGGGTACCTCTCAGATCAGAATCAACGTTTCGTGGGTATCTACCAATCCACGCATCACCTTTTTGTCATTCGATCGAGCATTACATGCACTTGCACTTCAGGGTGTTTGCCAGCCTCTCCTCCTGCGACTCACAGTCTCAAAGTTTCTCCCACGACACCCGCGAATTCCATTTTCCTTCGAGCACGCTGGCGCTGAGCTTCCTTCTCGATCTGCTCCGCGTGTCCCTGGTCACTCAAATGCTGCCACAAGCCCTCCTTCTCCCCTCCCCAGGTCTTCTCACAGATGAAGCAGTATGCCTGCCGTTCGCCAGCTTTTGTTACCTTGTCTCCAAAGTAAGCGTAGCTCTCGCGTTCAGCGGGTCCATCTTGCTGGTCTGTCGGCGTATCCGCCTCCGTCGCCGGCCGTGGAAGATCTCGGCGTAGCTGTTCTCCTGACTTCTGCCACCTACTAGCCGCAAGTGCTAGCACAGGCACGGCATTGGCAGTCTGGCGGTCCGTGCTTCCCTTTGACTCCAGGCTGGTTGTGATTTGCTTCTTCTCGGGCTTGATAGGCTGTTCTCTGACCGGACTTGGACTTCTGTAAGGTGGCTCGCGATTCACATAGAAGGCATCGGCAAAGTAGCCTGGAGCACGATACTTTCGAAAGTCGCCTTGGCGGAGCTCGAATGCTTCCCGATCCGATGGGTCGGCAGGAACAAAGATACCAGCGTGCGGGAGGTTGACTTGGATGTTCTTCGAAGCAATAGTGAGTGGAGCTTTGCGTTCGTCAAACTTTGCCAGTGCCGCTGTGGCGTCCACTTTCGAGTGAAACTCAGCAAACCCAAATTGTAGACTTCGCGAGGTGCCGCGCTCGCGGACTATGAAGACTCGCTTTAGACTTCCTGGTGTGGCGCCCAGAGTGCTGTTGGATTGCGATTTCTCCTGTACCCCAGCTGGGAACTCGTCGCGGTACAGCTTCTCGAGACCCTTACTAAGGATGGCGCTTGTCACGTTCGGCTTGAGATCGCGGATGAGGAGGAATTGGAGCGGCTGGCCGGAAGTCGCGACATCACTGTCGCCGTTCATAGACGCTGGCGGCCACTCTTCTGGTGTTGGTGGTCGCTCTACGACCGTGTCGTCTCGATCATCTCGGCGGCGGTAGCTTTGTTGGCGACCTCCGTAGCCGCCGTGGTCGCTGCGCCGATAGTCATCATCCTGATAGCGGCCACGATAGCCACCTCGATCTTGATATCCGCGTGGTGATCTTGAACGACGATACTGATCACGGCGGACAGGCGAGCTGGAGCGCTCAGTGTTGTTTTGATGAGCTCGTCCGCGGATGTTGAAGCCCGAGGTATCGTCGTAGTCCATGGCGGGTGATTGGAGATTTCTGATTTCGCCGCCACATTAGTAGCAGTCCGTTGAAGTCTTCCTATTCACTCAAGCTCGATTCTCCTGGTAACGTGAGAGGCTGCGGGTGCCGAATTGAGCTCGTGCATGCCACGATCGCATGGCAATAGTCATCGTCGCTCTCGACGGACGACGGCATCGCGCTTTGGAGTAGATCGGGTTCTACTAATGGTGACTCTGTGCCTACTGTCATGGATAGCTAGTCAGTGCACGTACCGAGTATGATGTTGTGGATGTATGGTTGGAATGTAAAGAAGTTGAAGTTCAGGTGTCGTGGTTGTCCCTTGGCTACGGGTGTCTAGATCGATCACTGGCTCAACTACGGGGATCCAAAGAAGTGTTCTTTCGACCTCCACACCTTTCCTCTTCGGCTCGTCCAACTCGTCCAACTCGTCTTCGTCTTCATGCATCACAACAACATGCCAATTTTCTGAACTACGAGATGCTGCATCACTGGACCATGTGAAGCCGTGCATGAGGTGGCATATACCGATATCTTCAAGGGATGAGGAATCATGAATGGCTGATGTGTATAGGTCCAATCGCCCTTCTACTGCCAGCTGTACCGCGGCATGAATTCGCCGTCTCGGTCAAGGCAAGCCTGATGTGGCTGCTATCACGACCATCGGCGCCGCCTTGACCACTACCAGCGAGAACCCGCATTGGAGGTACCTTGTGCTCAGCGTACTGACAGCTTCCTCGACGGAGGCTGCCGTGGGAGCAACTTGCTCCCATTCTACAGGATCATCCGAACATCCCCTTCTGCTCTTTAGCTGCTAACAAATTGGTCATCTCCTGAACGTTCTCCACATCGCCACCGTCTGAGAATCCAGCCATGAGTCCGATCCACCCATATACATGACCTCTTAGCTCCTTGGGCATCCGGGCCGGCGTCTTCAGAACTTCCTCCATGGCTTCGACACACCTCATCGCTGTCGTTTCGACCAGGTCGTTTCCCGCAGCAGAATTGGCTGCCAGACCACCAGTCCTCCCGTTCTGCATACCATCTGCCAACCCTTTCTTATACTCGAGCATCGCATCGACAACGACACCTTTCGTTCGAGGCCAATGACTGGTCATCAGATTCCAAGGCTCTCCACCTTCCTGATCTCCTCCACCTCGGAAGTCGCTTCGCAATATCACGCTTGGAATGTCGGCCATCTTTGCGACCATGTACTCCACGACGGTGCCAGAGTCCAGCTCGGTGCCATCGTAAGTGATCAAAGCGAGATCGCAATTCAGCAACCCCCGGATATCCTTGTCGCGGATCCCATGAGGAGTCACAGCGCCTCGTGACTCGTGGTCTTGAGGCAGCAACGCTGTGAATTTGCCGTCAGATATGCGGTGTATTGCCTGCGAGAGAAGCACATTGGCGTGTAGTTCCGCCAAGGTGAACAATGGGCCGGCGTGGTAGTAAGTGTAAGTTCGATTGCTGCTTGCTGCGTCTTTACTCGGATGAGAGCTCGCGGTGTCCATATCTTATGAGGTACTGATCGTTGACATGGACTGCTATTTCCAGCATGCAAAGAATGGCCGAGGCGTCAACAGCAGATGTATGTTTCGTCGCTCTTGTTGAAACACCGAGCGCACAGTTTCTTCTCCTTTACAGCAAGTACAGTCGTCGATGAAATGGCTTCTTACGTCGAGTGCCATCTCTCATTGCCAGCCTTGGGAGAGATTTCAGATAGGCAACCAACTCGGCAAGTGGCGGAGCCGAGTCACGATCTTGGCAAAATCCTGACCCGGCGAGCTCCGATATGAGGAGGTCACACATCTTTGATGAAGATTACTTCTCTGCTTCCAGTCACTTCGCCGGCAAGTTCCTGAGAAACGCAATATACAACAATGGGAACGCTTGAGGGACACCCTCCGGAACCGGAGGTCTTCCACACAACTACAAAGAACACCTCGACGAACAACGAAATGTCCAGGAATGGGACAATGCAGCTGTCCACCCCATCATACTGGAGAGAGATAATGCATCGATGCTCGAAGCGTAGGGTGCGCTCGATCTCATTTCCGGCATCATCTCCACGATTGATATTGGAACGAAGCAACGAACTCGAACGACCGCCGTGAGCCCTACAACGACAAAACCAATAATTTCCCTACTCGGCCTTTGTCTAGCTCGCTGCTCAGCTCGTTCGGAAATCTCGCGGCCTTCGAGTGTCGAACTCCTCATCCACCTCTCGATCTCGACTTTGGTGTGTATAGCTTACTTGGATCAGTATACACGGCACTCCTCACCCAGGCCGTGGCCCCCAGAGCTGCTGGTGACTACAAAGCGAGCGTATCTAATCACGATAAGATCATGCCTGCTAATCGCTCTCTTCCGAGTTTCACGGACCCTCTGGAAAGAATCAAGCCTTCACCGGCATCTATCCGCAAGACTCGCAAGAATACACCCCGAAACACACTTTCGCATGACTCCGGCTGGGACGATGGTACTGGACCGGCACCGGTACCATGGGATGACCCAGATTTGGCAGAAGGCGACCGAGACAAGGCCAAGGTCTTCGATCTTACCGAAGAGATCGTCCGTCTAAAACAGGAGGTCCGGAAATTGAAAACTGCACAGAATAAATCAGCCGGAAACGAACCAAGCTCGCTACCTGCAGAATCCGAAGGCGAAGACCCTAATCCCGACGCACGATTCATCGGCGAGCTCACCGATGACGATTTCAGCAGACGACAGCAAGAGAGGGAAGAAGCTGCTGAAGTTGAACAGGCGTCTCTCCTTGCCGATCGTCAAGCTCGCGAGGCTTTAACATCGCACAAGAGACTTGCAAAACGCTCGCCTAAGGCTTCACGAGTGTACATTCCTACAATTACAATGCGGTTCCTCATAGAAGAAGCATACTACTTGACGCAGCAATGCATATACAAGTTCGGTCGAAGGATCGAACCCTCGAAGTATCTCATTGAGTGGCATTTCCGAGGCGATGTCAAGATCGAAAGGGAGAAACTCAGATACTTGTTCGGTGAGAAGGGTCTGTACACCGAGAACTCGTCTGCGACCGTGAAGAACCAGTGGCGCGACCTCATCGAATCTCTGGTTGAACTACGGAATGCTTGGGCGCATCCTGGAGAGTTGCACATGCCGTGGGCTTTCGACCCAAAAATTGTGGACACTCACTTTGGCGCCGTCGAGGAATTAGCGTCTCTAGTCGGCGATACTCGAATCGAGTACAGGGCTTGGAGGGCACGCATGGAAGTTCGGCGGCTCGCGGAGGCGGTCTATGGGGACATCTCGGCTCTCCTCGCTTACAGCCAGGAGACAGGGCAAGACGTGCAGTGGGAAATGCATCATCAGCGCTTGTTCGAATATGCCATCCATAGCAAGAAGTCGAGCAATTCTACTGAATTCTGGGATGAGCTGCCTCAGATTCTGCAAACGGCAGCGGAGGACTGGGATTACAGGTACTCCGGCACGATCATGCCATATCAAAGCGAATGATGCCAGAATTGTGGGGGTTTTATTTTTGCATAGAATTGTTGCACTCAGGAACGATGCTTGCGAGCTTATGGGAATGTGAAGGAGTCGTAGGCAGTCGTGGCGAACAGATGCAAGGAGGACATGAAACAGCAAGAATCGAGAGCCTCTCATCGAGTAGGAGTAAAGGTATGAGAAGAGACAGACGCATTATTAATTCTTCAGACTGTGTTGACCTATTCGTGACTGGATCCAGCAAGAAAGCTCCGATGCAGAGTAGAACCACAATGTCCCAGCTCTACAGAGTCTGCACAAGGACCTCGTTGTGGTGCAATGTGAGACTTTCGACCAAGAAAGCAGTCGCAGATAGCTCCAGGCGCCGAAAGAAACATGCCCGTCGCGAGATCCATCAGTGTCCATCAAACGCCAGCGCGATCGTTCGCTATCTCTGAGCTCGACTGCCCGGTCGAACTGGTGGTCTCCTTTGCAGCAGGAATGCCTCATGCTCCGTGCAAAAGTGGTGTGATGCCATCTGTGCACTACTGTCCGTCCTTCGCCGTCGAGTGCTCGCGGGGCATCCAGATAGATGCCCAGATCTTCTTGTGCGCTTCGGAATAGTACGCATCAGCTTGCTCTGAGAGATTCTCGAACCTCTCTAGATTTAGTGACGCAGTCAGCGCTCATGCCCAACTTGTTGTCGTACGCCTTACCCTTTGGTGCGGCCCCTTGCTTGATCAGCCTGTCGATGACGGCTTTGCGCAGTCCTTCCATGTAGCGAGCCACAGCCATCTCATCATCCATAGAGCTATCCAAGTATTTCTGGCCATGCTGTTTTGCTGCTTTGACAAGCACTTCTGCAATTTTCCTGTGGCCTGGCGCAAGCAACTGGAGCAGTTCCGGGGTTGATAAATAATTCTGCTCCGCTTCGGACGGGGTGCTCGAGTTGTTGTGCTCCATTGTGGGTGTAGGTCGAATGCGCTGTAAGAATAGATGCACAAATGTCGATTTTCGCGAGTTCTGGCAGAGGGAGGGCAGAGGTGTTTCGTTGATGAACGACCTGGAAGCTATGTCCGGTTCAGCCCTTCCTGCTTCGGAGTGGGTGTTGTGGTGGAATCCTTCGAGCTTTCTTGTAAAGCTCGAAATTCCGTAACTGCACATGGAATGCTGCACCTGCACATCGAATTCGGGCTTTCGGAAGGAGCGCACTGAGAAGGAGGTAGCCTGGAAGGGAAGGATAGTCTTGCCAAGACTTTCACGTGCCAAACTTTCCTTGCGTCCTTCACCCGTTGCACGTTAACTTCTGGCGTCAGGGCACAGTGGGCGAGCGGCGCACCAAAAAGAAGTTCCATAAAGTTCCACAGCTTTTCCGCAACTTCATCGTACGATTCATCCTTCCTTGCTCGCAAACAAGATCTCGGATCAGCCTCCAAACATGGAGCACGACTTCGTTACCGCGGAGCGGCGCAAATGGATGACCATTCTCTCATATCCACCCGTCTATACAGGGTATGAAGAAGCCTGCGTCGAGCTGCAGAAGATATTCTGCTTTCTGGCCTCAAAGCCTCCTCGGTCGATGTCGTCCAAAGCGTGGGACGGCGAGGTGGCCGGCCGTGTCGGAGAGATGACAGAACGTGCGAAGGGTACTTCATCGCTTTCAGATGAGGGAAGGCGCAGTCGACTGACATTATCGCAGATGTTATCCGCTGGTACACAGACAAGTCGCGATGCATGCTTCGAGCATTGGCGCAAACGATATCCCCTTCTCCCCGCAATGGCCAGACTCCAGTCGATCTACTCCCAGCGCAGCACTCGCGCAAGAGCGAGAAGAACACCGGTCCTTTAAATATCAGTCATGACGACCGCGCATCAACTGAAGTTTCGAACAATGCTTTTCCTGCAGCGATGGGGCTCATGGGTCCACCTCCGCCACGTCAGGTCAAAATGAGCTCGAGTCTTGGTGCGGGTAATGGAGTCAAACGCCAGCATGCCGGGAACAGTCAATCTCCAAGCAAGCGCAACTGCTTTACTCGACCGCCTCAGTTCGCTTCCGGGGCACCTCGTCCTGGAAATGGCGCACTTACAACATTCGGGCAGGCACCTCCATTAGCAGCCGTACAAGGTCGAACTCAGACCCAGGGTGCGTCAGCCACGACCGATCATGTGCTCAAAGGCTCTTCCGCTGCTCTGGCAGGCCCACCTCCACCTTCATCTCCATCGACCTCCAAAATCGGAGCTCAAGTTCCGCCATCTCCGATCACGTACATGAACATCAACCAGGTCTGCGCATTTCAACTCAACGGTCGAGCGATCGCACATTGTGCAGATCTGCCGGTTGCAGATCGGTGCAGTAAACCCCTCCACATCTGTATGGTCTGGTGGGATCATATTTTGAGTGGCGGGCCTCCGTGCTCGTTCGGGGGCGATGATCGCAGCACTCATCTAGACCAGCATGGTGGGACCGTCGTCCACGAACGAGTGACCTGCGCGAGTGTCTTGAGAGGGAAGGGAGTCTGTCGGGATCTCAAGAGCCGTAAGGGATGCTGCTGGGCCCACAATGATCGGGTCTATCGTAGAAGGATCAAGAATCGCAGGCCGTGGATGTGAAGTGTGGTTCGATCGAAAGAGGTGACTGCTGCGACAGGAAAGCATGGACTATGAGCGGACGAGGGAAGGTAAAATTGTCTTTGGTAATGGGATCAATCCTCATCGCCAAATTAGCAAGGACTGAAGAGAGACAACACAAATGACTGTCCTTGCAACCACGGTCTTCCCTTCGCTCAATCGCTCAATTGCGAGAGTTCAGGAACCGATTGACCTTTCGCTGCTGGTAGCTGCCTAAGCGTACACCCTCAATGCAGCTCAGCAGTGTGTGCGTACCTATTGTCGTCCGTCCGTCTGCGCGTATCCATTGACAAACACTGCACGTGAAAGTCTTGGCAAGCACAATCGCATTGGCTTGCGGCAGAGCCCGTGCTCAAGGAGGGAAGTATTTCTCTCTGCTGACCTGTGATTTCTTGTCCTTCTTCTGCACCACATCGCCTCCACTCGGTGACCAAGACGCCATTCCCACAGCAAAGCGTCCACCATGTTGGAGCACCCCTACATCGGCGATGCCTGCCAGATCTGGCTTGCCATGTTCACCTACAACATTCCACGCGCTGACGGCCAGGAAGTTGCGGAGAAAATCAAGGACACGTTCTTCAGTCTTCCAGAGAGCGTTGGATGCTTCATGCCAAAGCGCGATTGGGACTCGCAGGTGGGCTGCATGGTCGACATGATGGATGATCGAGCCCGCGGTAAGTCGAGTCGTCGTTTGGCTGAATTTTCCGCACAGCAACTGACTCAACTCCAGACATGATGTTCAAGCACCTCAGCAAGCCTCGCCTCGAGCCAACGCCGCCACCACAAGCGGATTCCAAGAATGTCGGCGATGATGATACGGCAGCAATCACCCAGGCTATGGCTGCCCTCAAGCCATCTCCCACACCTCACGTGGTCTTCAAAGAGATCTGCGGGTCCAGTATGAACGGAGAGGTGGTGCTAGGTGGCACTTGCGTCGCAGGTCCCGGCCCTGCGCCGTGCGGAGCAAAGCTTCATCTCTGCCCGGAGTGGTGGTACAACATCATCAGTGACAACCCTGCGTGCTCGTTCGGCGGCTGCGAAGGCTCCATCCACCCAGATGCTGCCGGCAATTTGCTGATTCACGAGCGAGTCACCTGCCCGCACTTGTTCAGCGGCGGATGCTGTGGTTAGAGCGTCGTCGTTCGACTACCTAACGACACTGCTGCTTTGCGAGCGACATCGTAAGCGAAGCACGGCGACGCTGGCGCAAGGCGCAACCTGACAGCCAAAAGCAGAAGTGCGGGAATGCGAAGGAGAGACGGCGACGACCAGGGAGAAGACACCTTACTGGAGATCGTCCTTGACCAACGTAGACAAACATACAAGGCTGTTTGCAAACCTCATTTTTCAAGTCTTCGTGGTCGTAAGCGTTAACATCAGCATGCAGCGGGTAACTCATCCATTTCGCGCTGCTCTTCGCCATTGCGTTGTCGACAGACAGACCGAATGTCTGCCACTGGCCAGATCTCTGTAGGGTATTGTCATTTCCAATCCACGATGATAGAACTGAGGACAATCTTGATGGCCGAATTTGGCAAGAATTGAAGAAACACAAACATACTATGCCCGTCCAGTGAATTTGTCGACACTCCGTTGACAGTGATGCCGTCCCATCGTCCGCTAATGATATGCTGATGCCGCATGAAATCCCTTGACGAGGCTTGATGAGAAGCCCCGGCATATAACGGCGTGTGACGGCGACTGACCATTTCGTGTTGCTGCCGTTATCATCAATCCTTTCTGTAGCGACTGAGTCTTCATAGTCGCCAAACTTCTGCAGTGTGTTGTCAATTTGGAGGCGATGCAGAATGCTGTCCCGTGTCGGACGTGTCACGAACGGCATTCAATTGGTCGCGTACGACTCCTTCGTGGCGGCTTCGGATTGCTTTCGGTAGCTTTCGCCTAGCGCTCCTTCCAGCAAATTGGCATTGTGATGCTTCTTGCTCAATGATAGGCGTTCTTGAGCCAGCAACGAGGTCTCGATTGCGTCCGACATGGGTTTATCGTCCAGAGCCGTGACAGACGACATCGACCCGCGAGTAAGATGTTTGAACAAGTGTGAAAAGTGTCTCGGAGTGAAAGGAGAAAGACGTTTCACAATGGCCCCGGAATTAGTTTCGGCCCGTCGGCATGGCGCAGCTTGAAGGATCCAAGCCTTGCCTGGCTCACGCGACTACCACCGACTTTGTCTCCCCTTCTACATCTGCGGCTGGAACTCTACGACCAACACCCCGGCCTACGACGACGTTGTGCATGAACCCGAATACCCTGGATCTGCACTCTCTACAACGACTTGAGCATTTCCTTGCGTAAAATTGTTCAAGGACCTCACGATCTTCAAGGAGCCACCGAGAAGGAAACAGACCGACGGCTGCCTGGATGTTCATGATTGAGGATTGAGACAGAGCGAGAAATCACACGAACATGGCAGAACCGACTGGAGCAACGCCCGACTTGGGCCGACCGCAGTCGCAAGCTCGCGCATGGTTTGAGCCTCTGGTAAGGAGAATTCGAAGCGTGTCTGAAAAGTCCACAGCAAGCTGACCCGCTGAACAGCTAGTTGTAACAATAATGGTGACCTCCCTGATCGTAAACCGAGATCGCAAATTCAGTCTATTCTCCAATCGAAACGAGCCCGTCAACGAGGCACTCATGAAGAGCGACGACATCGACGATAGCAGCAGAGGGTCTTCAAGATCAGCGAGTCCGAACGGACCAAAGAATAGCTTGGACCTACAACGATCAATATCAGGAAGTGGGATCGAGGTCTCGCGGATGAACTTCCCCAGCCGGATACTGCAGAAGTTTCCCTTCCTGGTCGAGATGTTCTACTGGGCGCTCAACTTCATCGCATATTCCATGACAAAAAAGATTGGCGCTGCGTTATACTCAAGATACGGCGGAGACGCGGTCACACAGCTGGCTCAGGACCACGGCATTGCTATCCTCAACTTCGAGCACAACTCCCCAGCCAGTATATTCTTCCCGGTCAGCGAGGTTGAGTTCCAGCAATTCCTCCTGACGAAGCACTTGTCCATCATGACAATCTTCAACCAGATCTACTCTCTGGTTCACATTCCCGGAACCGTGGCCTATCTCTCCTGGTACTACTACAAAGCTCCCTCCTACGACGCCTTCGCCGTCGCTCGCCGAACCATGACACTCGGCAACTTCTCCGCATTCTTCATTTTCAGCTTCTACCCCTGCATGCCACCCCGTCTCCTCCCCGAATCGTTCGGCTTTAAGGACACCGTCCGTCAGGAACACGCCGAGAGCGTCTGGGTCGGCGGCTCCAACGTCAACCAGCTGGCCGCCATGCCCAGCTTGCATTTCACCTACGCCTTTACCATCGGCTGCACGTTCCTGTACACCTCTGGTCTGCTGCAATCATGGCGTGGCCGGAGATCGGGTCGCTCGCCGTTCTTCTCATTTGTGTATGTGGTCGCTGGCATCTTCTATCCTCTGCTGGTACTGTCTGTCATCGTTGCGACGGCGAATCACTACTACCTCGATGCGGTGGTCGCGACGTTCAGCGTCGCGATGTCGTTCCTCTGCAATCGAATCTGGCTGTTCCTCCTGCCTGTGGAAGCTTTCCTGCTCCGCATGCTCCGACTGAGGAAACCGAGACCGTCGACAAGGAGGATCAAGGCGGAGCGACCGAGTGCGGCCACGAGCTCGAGCTTGGAAGTGGTTTAGTCGTGGATTGGAGTTGTCAATTGCTTCTTATTTTTTCCATCAACGCGAAAAGCGATGCATGCATTTCGCGCCGCGAGGATGGCAAGGGTTGCCTTTAGCGCGTAGTTTGGTTTGTCGAGTCTGGCTCCCTGGCTGTGGGAGTCTTGGACATATGGCGTGTATAATGAGGACAGCGATCGCGGAGACACGATGCTGTCGGATAAGAGCAGTCTACAGGATGAAAGCACAGGATGAAAGAGACAGGCCCGTGTTGTCAATGGGTGTGCATAGAGAGGAGGACATATGCCAGAGAATTACATTGCATCAATTCAGATTCGCTCCGATATGCCACAATGTGATCTGAGCATTGAAATGTCGTGCTTCAACTCGTGATGACGCGATCATGGAATCTTCGAACAAGTCGTGACATGCACAACAGTTACCATCAATCCTGCTCAACTCGTCCTGAACACAGAATACCTTTGCCATCGGCGAAAAGTGACTTGCCCATTGGAACCGTCGACGATCTCGAACGAGCGACCCCTGCTGCCCTCCAGCTGCTCTTTCTCACGCCAAGCTTTTCTGTATAACGCCACCTCAACTTTTCCGGTCGACGGCGGGAGTGTTCTTTCACAAAGAACAATCAAATATAGCACGATTTCGACAAGGCCAAAGGAGAACAGCGATCGAATTTCCGGGATCGTTTGGACCGTCCAGGACATTGTGCCGGAGCAGAAGGGCCGTGTTGAAAAAACTTAGGGAAGAGTCAGCACAAACAAGCCAGGGCAAAAGGAATCGAACTTCACGTCGACTGATTACACTTCTTCGGCCGATCGCCCGGTGCAGACTGCCAGCGACGACGACGACAAGGGCGTACACCGCGTTGAGAGTTTGACTGGCGTGTTCAAGAAGCGTACCCAAAAGACCGAGCAGATTGAGACGAATTTCCAGTACTTCTACCATCTGTTGCCACGAATCGCTGGATCTCGGCCGGGCATTGGGATTGCAACGAGATTGTAGAGAGCGCTTTTGATTGTCGTCTTGACACAAACATCCCCAGGGCAGATTGATATCCGCTTCGGCTCTCACGATGTCGTTCGCTCACGGACCTACCAGCCATGCCCTGCGCGCTGTCTCGCGCTGTCAGCTCGGCGGACCATCGCGATGGCTTGTCAACGTGCGCGGGATTGAGACTACAAGAGGGACGAGATGCCTGTCCTCGTTCTCGTTCCCACCTTGCAGCCCAGCCAGGACAACAGGAACTCTTTTCGCAACATCCCATCGAATGCCGTCCGCATTACGACTCTCTTCTCCAGTACGGTACCACTCCGTCCAGACAAAACACATGAACGCCCATGTTTCCCAAACTCGCTCGGCCTCGACCTCCAACCACCCACCCTCGTCTCACCCTTCCTACGAAGCCCTCGTCGTCGGCGCCGGCCCAGCAGGAATCACAGCCGTCGGAAACCTCCTCGAACAACAAATCCAACCAATCCTCTGGGTCGACGGCGCCTTCAACGGCGGTCGTATCAACCGCGCTTACCGTGAAGTCCCTTCAAACACAAAGGTGAAGCTATTCATCGACTTTGCGGAAGCGACGGCTCCATTTCGGGATATTGTCGGTGGCAAGTCTCAGCCGGAAGTGTTAAGGGCGATTCGGGAGCTGGATCAGGAGAAAGGTTGCGATCTTGGGAGGGCGGGGGATATTTGTTCGATGTTGACGGAAGGGTTGGTGAGGACTCCGGGTGTTGTGGCGGAGAAGGGGAAAGTCAGCGAGGCGGTGTTGAACAGTGGGGAAGGTGGATGGTCTGTGGCGATCGCGGCGGGGAAGAGTCAGCCCGCGACGACTGTACAGACGAAGCGGGTGATTCTTTGTACGGGCTCGCACCCCTCTGAGCCCACTCTACCTGTCGACCTACCGGTGAAGCACATCGAGCTGGACGACGCTCTATCGCCGACAAAGTTATCCGCCCTCCTGGCGCCGCTAGGTCCGACCACAATCGGAGTCGTCGGAGCCTCCCACTCCGCCGTCCTGGTCCTAATGAACCTCACCCGCCTCGCCCTCTCCAGCAAACCCGACCTCCACATCAAATGGTTCACCCGCCACCCCCTCCGCTACGCCGAATACGAAGCCGACTTCATCGCCCGCGACAACACCGGTCTCAAAGGCGAAGCAGCCGTCTGGGCCCGCGAAAATCTCGAACCGGAAACCATGTCCTCCAGTCCCGTGCGTAAATTCATCACGAAAGTCGCCTACGAAAAGGGTGCCGAGAAGGAAACGTATGAGAGGGAGATGAAAGATTGCAGTCACGTTGTGCAAGCGGTGGGATATACACGGAATCCGTTGCCGACGTTGAAGGATGGGAAGACGGGGAGGGAGATTCAGGTGGTTTTTGATCATGATCGGGGGGTGTTTAAGTTTGCTGGTGGGAAGGAGGTTGTGCCGGGACTTGGGGGCGCGGGGATTGCGTTTCCGGAGAGGGTGGTTGATCGGAAGTATGGGCATGAGGAGTTTAATGTGGGGTTTTTCAAGTTTATGAAGGCTGTTAGGAGGTGGGTTGTTGAGGAGTGGAAGTGAGAAGCAGATGGAAGGGGGAGGGGCTGTATAGCGGAATTGGCATTGTTGGATTATATGGAGGAGCATTGGTGGTGCATTTGGGGCATATAGAGGCATGGCTTGGGATTCTTGTTGCGTATTGAGCGAATAGACTACGTTAAGATTCTGGCCGTCTATAGAGCGACATTTCATGGATCCCTACAGCCCGTGCATTGTTGTTCATGCCGTTGGACGCTCAGTGTACCGTCGTACTGTGAGGGGTCATCACTGCTATCGTTGCATGTGCCTGAGGCTTGACCTGTTTGTGTGTGGAGTAGTTCGAGTCCATGTCGTAGTGAGACTGGGCGTCATCGCTGATTGGCTCAGATGCCTGGGGAAAGTGGGGAAGGTGCATGGAGCTCATCACGTTCGCAGAGCTGACCGTCTCGCTAACGACGTGCTGCACACCAACCAAGACCGGTACAAAGCGACCATCGACCAGGGCATCTGAACGCAGCGGGACGCAGACAGTGACTGAACCGAGAAGAGCAAGAGTGAGCTCCATCCACACCGACGACGGGCCGACGTGCACCCCGCGACTGGACAACACCAAACAATAGCATCACCACCCTCACAAACACTTTCATACCACACATCCACTCCTACGCCCACGCCTGCTCGCGACAGCAAGCAGACATCTCCAACCATGTACACCCGCCGCCTCGTACCCCGCCTCGCGGCATCCACCTCCTCCACCACCACCCCCTCCCTCCGCACCTTCACCACCACCTCCCCATGGCTCAAAGCCCCCGCCCTCTCCGACATCAAACCCAACGACGCCCAAACCTTCGCCGCCAAACAAAAAGCCTTCCGCGACAACCTCGCCGAGCACCACCGCGCCAAAAAAGAAAAAGACAGTCAGTCTGCGTCCATTAATGCTGCATCAGAAGCCGCTAAGTCGTCATCTTCCTCCTCTTCCTCTTACATGTCCTCTGCTGCCTCCATCGTCGACAACAATACCCCCGTCGCTGCCAAAGATACCCCCGACGTCGTCACGCAGGGTCTAGGCTCACTTAACTCTTCCGCAGAAGCCGAAGCCGCGCGCGGGCTGGAGTCCTCCTCTGCTGATGGGAAGAAGAAGGGAACGGGATTGTTTAGCAGTTTGATTCATGGGACTGAGGAGGGGAGAGAGATGGATCGTGAGATTGAGAGGAGCTTCTCCCAGGTCCTGGCGAGAGGCAAGTATGTGCATAGTATTGTGCTGCATGAGGTGAAGCCGGATAAGGTGGATGAGTATGTGGAATTGGTGGGCGGGTGGTATCCGAAAGTGGCGGATGCGGCGGAGAACAAGGTGCATCTGGTGGGCAGCTGGAGGACGGAGGTTGGAGATTGCGACACTTTCGGTGAGGATGTCTTGATTGTTCAGACGAGAAGGCCGACACAACTGACGATTGCATTGCAGTCCACATCTGGGAGTACCAGCGCTACGAAGGCTACCACGCCTCTCTCAACACGATCCAACATCACCCAGATTTCGCAGGCTTCGACAAGAAACTCAAGACACTCAT
Organism: Zymoseptoria pseudotritici STIR04_4.3.1; assembly: GCA_000223685.2. Classification (NCBI taxonomy): domain Eukaryota; kingdom Fungi; phylum Ascomycota; class Dothideomycetes; order Mycosphaerellales; family Mycosphaerellaceae; genus Zymoseptoria; species Zymoseptoria pseudotritici. Next base: position 101,752 of record AFIR01000253.1, read on the forward strand.
CACCAAGAAGGAAGTCTCCCTGATGCAAGAGTTCCGCTTCTGGCCGACTTCTCCGCCACGTCAGCTCGGTGGAGTCTTCGAATTGAGATCGTACACACTTCACCCGGGTAATCTGCTCGAGTGGGAGACTCATTGGCAGAAGGGATTGGCGGCGAGGAGGGAGGTTATGGAGGGCGTTGGAGGTATGCTACCGATATCATGGGGCGGTGTGAGTGTTTGAGCGCTGACGCGATACAGCTTGGTTCGTCCAAATCGGTTCTCTCAATGAGGTCCACCATCTCTGGCAGTTTGCGGATCTGGAGCAGCGTCGCGCGAACAGAGAGCAGAGCTGGAGTGTGCCTGGGTGGGGCGAGACGGTGAGTTTTGGCGTGTTGGAAAACTGGAGGAGCACATTGAGCTGACGAGTCGTGATTGTAGGTCCACAAGACGGTCCCACTCATTCAGTCCATGAAGAGCCGCATCATGATGCCCCTGCCATGGAGCCCGATCGGTTGAGCGACGCATTTTCGCGTTCAGCGGATGAAAGAGCAAGCACATCAGGAGGATGGTAGTATATGCGGTTGGAGGAAGTCCGAGGATGGGTCGGAGTACGGGATAAGCGAGAGGACGGAAACATGGAAAACGAAGGAGCAAAATGACACGGGGGAAGAGGTACGAATATCACAAGCAGTGGGAAGCATAGGCTATGCTGTGCGAAGGCGGACGCTCTTGACAACCACGAGGGAGGTAATGGCTGCTTGTCGCTTGTCAAAATGAGCCTCGTCACCAAGCTTCAGACATGCCACGCTGGGAACTCAACGGGCCAAGAAGCAGCGAGTCCGCTTCGATCCCAGCATAGCAGAGCAGAGTAGAGCATAGCATATCAGCATTCTCCCTTTCCACGTGCACTTCGCTCTGATGCTCTCACTTATCCTTCCATCAACCGCATATCTTGTTGATGCACGTGTTTCCGTCTCGAGGAATTTAGATTGTTTTCGCGACTCGGCGACGTCATTGGCAAGCGCGACTCGAAACTTGTAAACCTGCCAAAAAGCGCGAAACTCGACCTCACTTCATCAGGATTGGATACTTCAAGCAAGACGACATCTCACTTCCTTCCGGGACATCACTGTTGCTGGAAGATACTCCCGAATAACCTTGTCGGCTCACAGCGAAGAGCTCCGGCACGCACGTTTACGCGTCGAGTATAAGCACGGCACAACACCTCCAAAGGTGTCCTCATCAAAATGGGCTACATCCGACAAGAACAGCTTCCCAAGCTGAAAGAGTACAAATACTCCGGTACGTCTTACTCCTCCTCAATCTCTCGGCACTCATCACTGACCTCCACGCCCAGGCGTCGACAAATCCCTCCTCTCCCAGTACGTCCTCAAACCCTACTGGTGGTCGCAAGTCGTCAAACTCTTCCCCCTGACCGTCGCGCCCAACGCCATCACTCTCCTCGGCTTCTCGTTCGTCATCATCAACATCCTCACCCTCCTCTACTACACCCCGACTCTCGATCAAGAATGTCCGAGTTGGGTGTATGCGTCGTGGTCGATTGGGTTGTTTCTGTACCAGACGCTGGACGCGATTGATGGTACGCAGGCAAGACGTACGGGGCAGAGTGGACCGCTGGGGGAGCTGTTCGATCATGGTGTTGATGCGTTGAATACGGGGTTGGAAGTGCTGGTTTTCGCGGCTTGTATGCGGTTTGGGATGGGGTGGAGGACGGTTATGGTTATGTTTGGAGGTGAGTTCGCAGCCTTCCTCTTGCCGAAGTTCAACTACAGTATGATCCTGACCTCGCCCAGGCCTCCTCACATTCTACGTCCAAACCTGGGACGAATACCACACCCACACCCTCACCCTCGGCCTCGTCTCCGGCCCCGTCGAAGGAATCCTCACCCTCTGCATCGTCTACGGCATCACAGCTTTCACCGGCGGCTCCTACTGGCTGCAACCCATGCTCCCCACCCTCGGCGTCCCACACTTCTCCTTCCTCCCTTCCGTCTTCTACACCATGGACTTTGGCGACTTCTACATGTGGTACGGCGGCCTGATGCTCATCGGCAACGTGCTCGAGTCCTCCCGCAACGTCCTCAAAGCCCGTCGTGAGCGCGGCCAACGTACTCGCGTCGCACTCCTTGGCCTTCTCCCCTTCGCCGCATCCTGGTTCTTGATCATCTCCTACCTGTACCTCCAACCCATCATCTTGCACCACCACCTCGTCCCCTTCATCCTCTACGTGGCTCTGATCAACGCTTACTCCGTCGGGCTGATGATCACCGCACACCTCACCAAGTCCTCTTTTCCCTACCACAACGTCATCGTCCTCCCGCTGGTGTACGGCGTGCTGGACAGCTTGGGACCGGTGTTGCAGAGGAATGTGGGACACTGGGCGGGCTGGCCGAGTTCTCTGGGCGAGGGAACGTATCAGGTCGCGTTCATGTTTACGTGTTTGGGACTCGCGGTGGGGGTGCATGGGAGTTTTGTGCTGGATGTGATTGTGAGTATTTGTGATTATTTGGATATTTGGTGTTTGACGATTAAGCATGAGAATGTGCCGGTGGAGGAGAAGAAGAAGAGGTAGAGCGTTGAGGAGTGATGCAGGATGTGGAGCATTTAAGTGGGAAGAATGATGATGAAAGCTGAAACGATCGAGATGGGATGAAGGAGGCATCGAAGGAAGGGCGGGCGTCTAGGCGGAACTGAGGGTACTCTTTCTGCATTCTTGCAGAGAAAGCTTTCGCAAAAGGTCTGCGAATAGTCGGCCATTCATGCAGGTCGGAGACCAGTGAGATGTACGCGGTGTACGATATTGACGAACGCAATCAACAACAACGCCGCCATGGTCCGTCGTGACGCCCGTTTCATCCATGCGCTTCAGCCGCGTATCGACTTTGGACAATCATTCTCCGGGGAGAAATCTCAACGCGGAAGTTGCCCACGTGCCCTCCTGCTTTGATAGGCAAGTCTTTCCCCAGCTCTGTGTCCGTCTCCACAAATACCAGCTTTTTAGACTTCCGCACCACTTCGATCGTGCATGTGCACATGCAGTCGAGTCGCATTATGGCTCATGGTCGTTCACTTTATCACGCGATGGAGGAAGGGAGGTGGAGAGGGTATAAGTACCCCATTATGACCACCAGCTGGATGATCCCGGAAAATCGACCTCGACCTTCATTATTGTGGCGAAGCGTCGCTACTTCGAGACACTCCCGCGGAAGAAGATATACACTGGTTCGAATCACGATCAGGACTTACTGTCGATTGATTTGAGTGAAACTCGCGTGGAATGGTCTTTCAGCAACGAGAAAGTGTACGACTCAGAACGACTGTCTAAAAATGGTACGTTCCAACTCTCCCTAACCTTTTCCGCTTGTTACTCGGGAACTCAATAGTATCGTGCACTGACGACGCTGTTGAGAACAGGATACTCTCACACTCGTCTTGACTTCGATGCGAGATGTTGTGTTCTCGATTAGGGCGTCTGAGACGGGATTACGAGTTCGGCCGGGGGTTGTGGTGATGTCGTCGGATGAGGAAGGCGAGGATGGTCGTGAGGAGGATTGTGGAGGGTGGGCGGATGGTGAGGGGAGCGTAGAGGGGGCGATGGTTGATGGGAAGGAAAGGGAGGCGTGATGCAGGTTGGGAAGGAGGAGAAGTTGAGTTCTAAGCTGGCGATAAAGGGGAGCAGAGGATCAGAAGCACGTCCATTTGGAGGATGGTGATGGTGAATTACGAGATACTGGAGAGGGATGAGCTGCGAATAAGACAGGCAGCAACGAAGAAGATCAGAGAGTTGTGAAGCGTCTTGTATGGCTGGCTGGCTCCTCCTTCGTGCGTCGATGCTCAGGGTTGCCGAGGCGGTAAGTATTCGACAGAGCAGCTTGGGACGACGGAGGTATAATATACCTACCACCGGTGTTGATACCGCCTCTCATCTCGTGGCGGTAGCATACACCGAGAGCGGCCACGGCAAGAGCGAGCAAAGTGTAGGAGGGTCCCGACTGCGTATGATGCTCGTAGCCGCAAAGTTCGCTCATGGCGATACTGGACGGGACTCCATGTCGATTCTGGCTGACCATGCATACACGACCGCCCTGCTTTCCCGCCTCACTTTCTTGCTCCTACCACTCCCCACTGCTACCGCCTGCGGGTCAGCCACATCTCCTCACCTCGCGCACAAAACGGGTCATCAGACCGACGATTCAGCTTTTCACAATCACCCTGCTCCTCACCCTCCCCTCCACCGTCCTCGCAAGCGCAAGTCCTCCCTCCCTCCGTCCCTCCCTCAACGCACCATCCCTCTCGCCTCGACTACCCTTAGTACCCACCCTGCCCACCAGCAAATTGAGCTCCAACGAACGTCTGGGTCTCAGATTCCTGTACGACGTCTGCGACGTCTGAGTTCCCAGCTCGCGCAAACAGGCTCCGGGACAAATCGAAGCGGCGCGCAAAAAAGGTACTGTAACGCAAAACAATGCACCACTGCATGCGGTTGGCAAGGTTTTGCGTCTCCGCTCGCTGATGTCTGTCGTGTTGCCCTGCTAAGAGACACCGTGCAGAGACGTTGCGAAGGATTGCAATATCGGCGACTGGGCGGTGGGTTGGCAGAGTGATTGGTCAACAGCATGGAGTGACTGGCGGCTTTGTGAGCTTGGATGCGTGCCCAGACCATGTTGAGCTAATTATTTCGGCCAGGTTTGAGAGGACAATGAACTATTTTGAGGCGCCGCCGCGGATCGAGAACGCGCTGTACCTCTCCTCAACCTTTGGAAGTCAGGCAATCATAGTTTTCAATGCAACGGGGTATTCCCGACATTTCGACAAATGATGTGATCCCGTGGTGCTGCGGTTTGCAAGGCTGTGGCCTGTTCGTCGAGACACCTTGACGTAGCTTTCTTTGACGTGTCGGGACCGTGCTCCAGGCCGGGCGTCTCGGCTGACCTGGTTATAACCATCTTCATGTCCGCCGTTCCTTTCTCTGCTTCTTGTCAACACTCCGCTTCCATTCCACGCTCGCAGGAAAAAGATCAATACCCAACGCCAGATCTGGAAAATGCACTTCTCCAAGCCCACCATCTTCCTCGCTCTAGCGTCGCTCTTGCCCGTCGCTCTTGCCGTGCGTGCCTCTCCTCACCTCACCCTGGTCACCGTCACTGTCTCCGCTAACTTTCACGCCACAGAACTGCCAAAAACCAGACACTCTCATCGACCCAGACCCAACTCATGCTTGGGGATCTTGCATCGAGCTCATCGACGGAAAAGAGACTTTCGGGTATTGCAATCAGGTACGTTCCCGTTGACACGTCGCCCAGAAAGAACGTCCTTCCTGACCACCGGTGTGTGCAGCAAAACCCGTGCCAGGACACTTCGAAGCCGTGCACGCTGGCTAAAGATGGCAAGACTTTCGACTGCCCGATGTATCCGCCGTAGATCGCGGCGGGAAGATGACTGGGAGCATGGATGGGAAGATTTTCCTGGGCTCTTGGATGTATGGCTCGGTTGACGTGACGGCGGCCTTCCTGTGTTGTCCACGTTGGTGCTGCAAGCTCGGGAGTGGAAGTGGGATGTGTGTATGGTCCGGTCAATATGAGCAGATGGTGGAAGCTGTGTAATGATATGGTCAGTCCTTCTGGTCTCGTCGCTGGAATTCTGATGGGACCTTTGGTTTGCTCGGTTTGGACGATTTGCTTTTGTACGGCTTTCTTGCAGGCTCCAAGCTAGATCCACGTAGCTTCGCAATGGCAATGGAAGTTTCGCTGGTCATTCGTCTTGCTCGAAAGCTGAGCCTTTATCGTCCGTTGACTTCGTCCCGGATTTCCGAGGTCTTGTCCGCGCCGGTAGGTCTTGCCTGTACAGGATTCATGACGAACCGAGCAAGTGCCGTGTGTTCAAAAACCGCTCCAAGGTTCGGTCACTTGAACCGCTGGTGTATTGAGAGTGTGGTCCAGTCCAGTCGAGAGTTCCTTTGTCGATACGTTTCCCCTCGCCGCTATCTTGACTTTTGAAGTTGATGTGATGGGTACGTGGCCATGCAAGTGATGTCGCACAAGGATCACGCCGCCGTCGTCGCTGGGTTCTGGCCTGTATCTTCTTGATGTCATCCTTCGTGCAAAGTTGATCCGTGACGAGTGAGGTGGCCCGTGGTGTTTCGGATTTCAGGGCGGTGGCCTGTTTGCCATTCCATGTCCGTGTCCGTTTGGGCTGTACGGTGCTATATAAAGCCCATACCCATCCGTCCTTCTTCCCACCTTATCATCCTCCGACGCATTGCAGAATCGCAGAAACCACGCCTCAGACCCTCCAAGACACACACGCACATTCAAAACTTCAACTCCAACAATGCAGCTCATCACCACCGCCGCCATCTTCCTCTCCCTGCTCTCCGGCGTGCTCGCAGTAGGTCCCCATCATCACACCCACGTCTCCACAGTCCACATCGTGTCCTGAACCAACACTTATCACCTCCACAGAACTGCCAAAAAGCCGACACTCTGGCCGATCCCGGCAACAAATACGGACAGTGCGTCATCGACTATGGAAATGGAATGGGTCGCATAGAAAGGCCGTGCACTCAGGTTTGCTAATCCCTCCTCCTTTTCTCTTCCGGAGTCATTCTGACGTTTCGACAGCAAAACCCGTGCCAGGATACGTCGAAGCCGTGTGTTATCAATCCCAGTGGACAAGACTCGGACTGCCCGGGGTATCCGCCGAGGGCATGAGGTGGACGGCGATGGAGTGGTTTTGAGGATTGTGGAGGAAACGGCCGAGGATGTTTTCAGGTTGCGGATGGGGTTCGGAGTAAACGGTGGAGCTTTGTAATGTCGTGGATCGTCTTCATGGTCTCGTCGCTGGAGTTCTGATGGCACCTTTGTGTTCGCTCGGTTTGGACGAAGTGGTTTATACGGCTTTGGAGGCTCAAAGTCAGATACACGTAGCTTTGCAATGAGATTTTCGCAGGTCGTCCGCCTCACTCAAGTGCTGATACCCTATCGTTCGTTTTCGTCACAAGAAATATCGAGACCTTGTCCACGCCGGTGGACCTTGCCCGTAGAGGATCCATGATGATGCGAGCGACTGTCGTGCAAGGAAACGATGCTCAGCGGCCGGAAATCTCATACCTATGCAAAGTACAGCGATGTCGGCAAGTCGTGATACATCTGATAGTCAAACTCCTGGCTCCACTCGACCACGAACACTTTCGTAAGCGCAACAGCAGAAGCGACATCCAGCCGTTCCGGCACACTCTTGACAGCACCCTGCCGTCGCCAAAAGTCTACGCGGTCCAGCTCTTCCATATTCCACCCTTCCGCAAGAACTCGCACAATCGCAGTGACAACCCGCACGAGATCGCCCGAGTCGCCTTGCCCGGCCATGATGGCTGAAGCAGCCATGTCGCCCATGCTTGAGCGGACGAAGTGCGGATGCCAGCCTTGCGCGATGAGAGCTTCGGGTTTGATGGTTACCGTTTCGCGGCAGAGGTCTGCGAGTAGAGAGCGGTGGGACTCCATGATGGGTTTGGAGTAGGCGAGGAGGATGTCGCGGAGGCCGCGATGCATGCTCCATGAGAGATGGTTCCAGGGAAGACAGTCGAGGACGTGGGCGATTATGGCTTGCTCTTTGGAGGGCACAAGCATGGTCACGGTCTCGGAGGGGTTGTCGCGGCAGGGCAGGGCGAGAGTGATAGTGTCTGTGGCTAGTGGCTCTTCCAGGGAGAGCTGTTTCCGCGCGGTCATGAAGTCGATGTCGTATACTCGTCCACCGAGCATGTTATAGAGATGACGAGCGCCATGAGCGCCTGGGAATCCTTTCGCCGTATGCTCGAGCTTGTAGACTCCTGCTGTCTTGCGACCACAGAAGGCGACCTGCAGGTTCTCTGATGGCGCGTAGCCGATACCTACCAGCATGTGAATGCAGGCGTCGATACGCTGTGGAAACGTCCGAGGATATACGTCCGTCGCGGCACTGTGAGAGTCGTGCGGCGCAAAGTGCACAACTGCATCTTGTCCGATGGACCAATTGAGGTACCACTGACCATTGTAGGATGCATACGCAGAGCGGTGGCCCGAAGCATCGCTGTAGGAGAACACAGGACGGGTGTTGGTTATGATCATGATGGTGATGAGAGATGCTCGCGAAATCGGAACGCATGCGTGGCGCTGGTGGAGCACAAGCGGAATCTTTTCCAAGGACTTCCATTCGGTGTACTCAGACGGAACCGAGTCGGCACTTCTGGAGCTCAATCCCGTGGCAATGTGAGAAAACAGGCCCTTCTCGACTTCATCTGACGAGGACGACGAAATTGGTCGGACAGGAGACAGGTCCTCGGCGTGGAATATCGCCAGTATGACGGCCCAGCCGGCCTTTCCAGGCGGCTTGAAGGCAGGCAGACGGGTAAGATGAAGAGACGAATTACCACAGAAACCTCGACCGAGTCCAGCCACCATGTGAGGTCCGTACAAGGGCGGTTTCACGAGGCTTTGCCACCAAGAGCGTCGGTCCTGACGGTCGTACCAGAAGCCCAGGTAGTTCGGGGAGCGGTTGGCGTGAAATGGGTCGAGTTTGTCGTTGATGATGCTGATCTGGCTGATAAGGCCGCCGAGTCCAATGGCGGTGGCCGCGAAAGAGAGCCATGAGGCAATCTCCGACGAAGTCTCCATACGCCACGGCGTTGAGAGGATGGCGCCCATTGTAAGTCAGTATTGGATGATGCGCGGGAAGGTGAGAGTTCAATTGCACACCTTTTCGATAGAACACAGCTCCTGCAGCCGCGGGAGCTCCCTAGCTCGGAGATGTTGCAAGGTACCGTAGTGCTGCTAGTGCAGAGCCGACACCAAGATTACTAGCTGACAGCGTATCAATACCACGGAATCAATGATCGTAGAAAGGTAAGAAGTAACGAAGCAGCGAAGGACGTTGAGCGGAAGAAATCAAGGCAGTCCAAAGACTGAGTACCTCTTGCCGCTCATCGTATCAGGCGCGGTGCAGGAGCCGACCCCAGTAAAGTCGTCAACGAGGCGTTAACGAAGCGCTCGCTTGTAGCTGACGCGGGGTTGATTGTGTCTTCTTCAGAGTATTCAAGCAGCAGGCCCGATCATCGTTACTCAGCGCCGGGCATGCGAACATGGACTGACTCGGACCCGTGAAGCGATCTTCGAACATCGAGCGACACACCATGAAGCCGATGCGACAAGAGCCGGTATGATAGAGCCGGAGTGTGCGCTCGAAGCGAACAGGTCGCCATTCGCAAGGCGTAAGGCTGACCTGAGAACGACTGAAGGACTGTGTGAGGCCTTTGTTTGCATGTCAGTCGTTCCTTGATGTTAATGCGTGTCTGCGGAGAGGCTCTGTCGTCCCGAGTGGTGTATGCAGAGCAGGTCAGCGTCGTGGCGCGTACTGCTTCGACACCTTGTAGGCGTCGTCTGCTCGTGGAGAGAAAGGCGCCGAGAGGAGAATTCCACTGCAAATACGTCGAGCATGATGGAGGAGTATACACCCTTGATGAAGATTGATGGCGAGTTGATCGGGATTCAATAATAATGGTCATGTCTCATCGACGAAGCATTTCTGAGGATCGCGCTAGAGAACGTGGACCCGAACTGGACCCCTTGGATTGGTCGTGTTCCGCGCCCTGAAAATACACGACACGTATTCGGCGAGGAGGAGAGCGACTCGGAAGCTGAGCTGCATCCCGTCCAGCCCGTCCATTCATCCTCCTGTCTTCGACCACAATGCACCTCCTTGGGTGAACTGCTACATTTTCTTCCTTCCTCCCTTCTACTCTTCTTCGCGTGCTTGATTGCTCGCCGTCGTTCATTCACTTCAATTCCATCACGGACGCGTTCAGCTGTCAAGGTTTCAGCCGCTGAACATTATCCTTGCTCGCCGCATGAGCGCGTGAAGCTCCCCACGATATCAGACCCTCGAGGACGATCACCGACTCGACCGAAACACCACCTCCCTCGCCATGGCTGCCTTTGACGAAAAGTCAGCCCCACGAAGGCGCTCCGACCTGCCGCAGTCGAGAACCAGCGTCGCTGCGCCAGCACCCACCCTCGTCCAAACCAGCCCAGACAAGCCGCCCTATCCCAATGGCACCTACACATCCGTCGGCGTGCGCGACAACAACATCCTCAACCTCAAGAGCGGTGATTGGCAGCTATGCGGAGTTGTCACCCTGATTGCGCTGTTCGTGCGGCTCTTTCGCATCTACCAGCCGACCAGCGTTGTGTTCGACGAGGTTCATTTTGGAGGATTCGCCAGCAAGTACATCAAGGGCAAGTTCTTCATGGACGTCCACCCGCCGCTCGCCAAGCTGTTGATCACACTGGCGGGCTGGCTCGCTGGGTTCGATGGCAACTTTGACTTCAAGGATATCGGAAAGGACTACCTCGAGCCTCAGGTGCCATACGTGGCCATGCGATTGCTTCCTGCGCTGCTGGGAGTGCTCGCTGTGCCGACCATGTACCTCACGCTCAAGGCTGTGGGCTGCAGGAGTGTCACTGCTCTCCTCGCTGCGGGACTTCTCACCTTTGAGAACGGCTTCACGACTCAATCTCGATTGATCCTCCTGGACTCGCCATTGATCGGCTTCACAGCCCTCACTGCGCTGTCATGGTTCTCCTTCATCAACCAGCACGAGCTTGGACCAAGATACGCCTTCACTCCCAGCTGGTGGTTCTGGTTGGCCGCGACTGGTCTTACACTGGGTGCAACCGCGAGTGTCAAGTGGGTCGGTCTCTTCACAATCGCCTGGGTTGGCTCTCTGACCGCACTCCAACTTTGGGTTCTTCTCGGCGACACCAGGAATGTCACCACTCGAGTCTGGTTCAAGCACCTCTTTGCCCGCATTTTCTGCTTGATCATCATCCCGGTCGGTTTCTACATGGCCATGTTTGCCATTCACTTCATCTGCCTCGTCAACCCAGGTGACGGCGATGGATTCATGAGCAGCGAGTTCCAGTCTACGCTCAACTCTAAAGGAATGGCAGATGTTCCTGCCGACGTTGCATTCGGTTCGCGCATCAGTATTCGGCACCACAATACTCAGGGAGGATATCTGCACTCCCACTCGCACATGTACCCGACGGGTAGCAAGCAGCAGCAGATTACGCTGTACCCGCACAAGGATGAGAACAATGTCTTTCTGGTTGAGAACCAGACTCAACCCATTGACTGGGCGGCCGACCCGACTGGCAACACATCCGTCGTAGGACCACTGGCTTGGGATACCCTGAAGCCAGAATGGATTGTTGATGGTAGCATCCTCAAGCTTTACCACCTCACCACCGACCGCCGCGTCCACTCTCATGACGTCCGACCACCAGTCACTGAGGCGGACTGGCAGAACGAGGTCTCAGCATACGGTTACAAGGGCTTCGCTGGAGACGCCAACGATCTTTTCCGAGTCGAGATCCAGAAGAAGATGTCTGATGGTGCTGTTGCTAAGGAGCGTCTGCGGACTATTGAGACCAAGTTCCGACTGATCCATATCATGTCCGGATGTGCTCTCTTCTCGCATAAAGTCAAGCTACCGAAGTGGGGATTTGAGCAGCAGGAAGTCACCTGTGCTAAACAGGGCACTCTCCCCAACAGCATCTGGTATGTCGAAAGCAACGTCCACCCCAACATGGGTCAAGATGCCGAAAAGGTCAACTACCGCAACCCGGGTTTCTTTGGCAAATTCTGGGAGCTTCAACAAGTGATGTGGACCACCAACGCCGGGCTGGTCGACTCTCACGCTTGGGACTCGCGCCCTCCGTCGTGGCCTCTTCTCTCTCGCGGGATCAACTTCTGGGGCAAAGACCATCGCCAAATCTACCTCATTGGCAACCCACTCATCTGGTGGGCCAGCACTGCCGCTATTGGACTCTACTTTGCATTCAAGGGTCTCGCTCTCCTCCGCTGGCAACGCGCCTGCAACGACTACCAAGATCTCACATTCCGCCGTTTCGACTACGAGGTCGGCATGACGGTCCTCGGATGGGGCTTCCACTACTTCCCATTCTTCCTCATGCAGCGTCAGCTCTTCTTGCACCACTACTTCCCAGCACTGTACTTTGCCATCATCGCTTTGTGCCAGATCTTCGACTTCAACTTCAACCGCATCAAGGTCGGAGCTTTCACCCTTCGTGACAAGCCTGTCGCAGGATGGGGTGTCGCCACGGTCTTCCTCGCACTGTCCGTCATCGTCTTCTCCCTGTACGCTCCTCTCGGCTACGGCAACACCTGGACCAAGTCTGAGTGCAACCGCGTCAAGCTCTTCTCGACTTGGGACTGGGATTGTAACAACTTCTACGACTCGGTAAGTCCTCCTTTATCTTGACCTCCTCTTCACAGCTAACGTCTCCTAGTACGCCGAATACTCCCTCGCCGTCCCCTCCGCAGCCGGCGCCGCCGTGCAAACCCCTCAAGCAGCCGTCGGCGGTCCCGCCCCTCCCGTCGCCGAAGACCCGGCCAAAGAAGTCGTCGTCACCCCCGGCGCAGACGTCAACGACGCCGGTGTGGAAGACTACACGGAAGAACGCATCGAGTATCGCGACGAAGAAGGCAACCTCCTCGACCCGGAGGAGGTCGCAGCCATGGAGGGAGAAGTCAGCTTCTCCACCCGTTATGAGACGAAGACGAGGATGGTGGACCAATATGGGAATGAAGTCGAGGGTGATGGAGATTTTGTCGAGGAAGGACAGGATGTTGAGGCGGGCACGAGGGCGGATGGAGTCGATCAGGAGACGAAGGGAGAGGTGGAGGTCGGTGAGGAGAAGACTGTGCCGGCGGAGAATTTGAGGGTTGCTGAGGATTTGGCGAAGGAGGAGGTTGTGGTTCAGGAGGCGAAGGCAACGGGAGAGGCCAAGGCGGAGCAGGGGAGGGATGAGTTGTAGAGGGGAGTGAGGGAGAGAGGAGTGTATGATGAAAAAGTGTAGTGGTGAAATTGGGAGAGGAAGGAAGAATATCTTAGAACAGCCTTGGTCTTTTTCTGTTTGTCTACAGTCCAGAAACGATGAAACCCAGCTCGCTATGTTCCTCTTCTGGCGTAAGTCTTCCTTCTGCGTACTCATGTTTGCTTTACACTCGTCGCGAATGATGATCTGTGGGTTCTGAAATCTACCTCTTGTCAGAGACATGTGCGTTGTGGTAGACATGTTCAAGTCGTGACTCTGTCGTGGCAGACCCTCCTATCGCGGCCGCATCTTCGCTGCTTCACTGGCACTGTCGCTCGATCCTTCTCGAGCCGAACGATTGTCCACTCCCGGTTTCCTTTCCTTCTTCCCGTGTCCCATTCCCCGATCATCTCCTCTCTACCCATTCCGCCCTCGCTCTCGCTTCGACATCGCCATGAATCCTCACATACCTCCCGCAAGAGAAGTGCTCATCACGCCACACCATTCACCAACGGCCTACTATCCCCATTCCTCACCTCCTCCCCCTGCCCACCAGCAACACTCCACTCCTTCACCCCACCCTTCCAATCACTAATCCTCCCCCCTTTAATCTCCACCACCACAACCCTCACATCCTGATCCGCGATATAACTCCCTCGTCCACTATCCCCCGTCCTCTCTTCTGGACTCGTTCCAAAACTCCCCTGTTGTTCACTCCCATCCGAACTGAACGTATTATTCGCCAAATGCTGCTCTTTACACCACCTCTCCTCCTCCGTCCCTTGTTCCAACACCCTCGCTGCGCCATTAATCGTCGCGGAAATGGAGGATACAGCGGTGGAGTTCATTTGCATCAACATCGCCGCGAGGGAACTCCGATGGCCGGATGCGGGGGATCGTTCGCGGTCGGAGGCGTTGGCTGTGGAGGTTGTGGTTGAGGGAGGGCGGGTGGAGACCCAGTCGTGGACGAGGAGGGAGACGGAGGGGTTGGCGAGGAGGTTTGTGGTTTTTTTGGAGTGGGGGTCCGTGGTCATTATTATTGTTGGGCCGGTGGGGAGGGTGGTGGATTGGGAGGGGAAGGAGTTGGAGGGGAGGAAGGTGTAGTGCATTAGGGAGACGTGGGGGGTGTTGTTTGTGCAGGTTGCGAGGTGGAGCTGTGATGTGGTCAGTCAATGGAGATGGTGGAGGAGAGGGAGATGGCGTACGAAGCGGGCATTGCGGAGGCAGGTTACGACTTCGGTGGGGAGTTGGTCGGTGGTGGAGGAGGAGGGCATTTTGGCGGTGTTTGTCGTTGATGTTGTTGTTGTTGTTGTTGGAGAAGAAGGAGAAGAAGAAGATCTGAGCTGTTTCTCTTCTTCGCTTCAATCGATCGTCATGCGTAATGTACAAGGTTTGAAGCTGGGGGTGGGGGCAATCGAGATGGGAACGGAACGGGAGGCGGCGCTTCCCGATGTCAGTCAAGCCTCACATTGCGTGGAGGTTGCGTGGTGCGTGGCTGAGGCGCGACGTCGTATGCGAGAAGAAGGGAATCTTGAAGCGAGACGACCTGCTTTCTTGCTTCTTGTTCTCTATTGCTTCACACACACCACCACCACCTACACCACAATCACGGCCACTCGTTCGCTTGTGGATCGCCTCGATCAGACCATCGAGATCGCCTCACCAAGTTGCACACAAAACCACCGACATGGTCGAACTCATCGACGATAGCAATGGAGCTGGCCCGACCAACAATGGGTCCGCCCCAGTGAGTCCTGAGATGGACGCACCAGCGGCATTCAGCAATGGCGGCGCATCGAAACCGAACAAATCGTCTGCCTCGAACCCAAGAACGGACGAGGTTCTTTACTCCAACATCGGCAGTACGCATAGCTCATACCTGAAGACATCGTCCAACCACTAACAAACCTCCTTCATAGTCACCACCCTCCTCGACCGCCTCAAGCAAAGCATTGCCTCCACCCGCGACTTCGCCCAATTCCTCAAAAAACGCTCCAACCTCGAAGAAGAACAAGCCAAAGGCCTCAAACGCCTAACCCAAGCCCAGCTCGAAAATGTCAAACGCACGGAAATGCGCGGCGGCTCCTACGCCCACCAACTCGGCGAAGTCCTCCGCGTGCACGAACGCATGGCCGACAACGGAATGCAATTCGCCCTCTCTCTACATCAGATGCACGAAGACCTCGACCTCCTTTCCGCCAACATGGAACGCGGGCGCAAACAGTGGAAACATGAAGGTCTGGATGCCGAGAAGAGGGCTGCGGACGCGGAACAGGCGATGCAAAAGGCAAAGGCGAGGTATGACTCCCTGGCGGAGGACTATGATCGTGCGAGGACGGGGGATACGAAAGCGGGGAGGAGGTTGGGATTGAAGGGTCCGAAGAGCGCGGAACAGCATGAGCAGGATCTGTTGAAGAAGACGCAGGCGGCGGATGCGGATTATGAGGAGAAGGTGAGAGGGGCGAAGAGTCAGAGGGAGTGGTTGTTGAGTGATATGAGGCCTAAGGCGGTGAGGGCTTTGTTGGAGTTGATCAGGGAGAGCGATAGTGCGTTGACGTTGCAGTTGCAGAAGTTTGGTGAGTGTGGAAATCCTGAGATGTGTGAACAGGATTGACTGACCCATCCTAGCAACATTCAACGAGAAGCTGCTTCTCGGCAACGGACTGGCGGTCACACCGTTGAGTGAAACGACAGGCCCGGCAGGACCCAAGAGCTTGCGAGACATGGTCAGCGAGATTGACAACGATGTTGATTTCCATCACTTCATGGCTGGACACGCCAGCAAGGTATCTCGGCCCAGCGAGATCAAGTACGAGCAACACCCGACTCTGGCACCCAAAACGCAGCAACCACGAGCAGCGCCTCCAGCAACAAGCCACTCACCTTTAGCGATGAACCCTACAAGTGGAGGAGGCTCCAGCTTCACAGCACCCACATTGGGAGGATCCACCTTTGCAGCACCAACATCCGGCAACTCGCAAGCCGGCTCAGCGAGCAGCAGATTCCCCCAGTCAGGAGGACCTCTAGCATCAGCACCATACGCACCCTATTCACCGGCAGACACCGCTCCACCTTCTTCCTTCGCCGTCAAGCAATCCCACGATCCCATCTCGCCTGTCCAGCGAGCATACGATTCTCCCGCCGCACCGCCCTATCCACAACACCCCGCCGAACGCAGCCTTCCCAACCACTCCACCCCGATCGGCGACCAATTCTCCTCCCCCTCTCCCCACCACCAAACTACCGGCTCCATTCCCGTCGCACTCGCCCCCGGCCCTCGATCTCCCTCCCCCTCTCCCGCCCATCGCGTCTTCGCCACCTCCCTCGACGATCTCTTTGCCCGCGACGCCTCCGCAGTTCCCATGCTCGTCTTCCAATGCATCCAAGCCATCGACCTCTTCGGTCTCGGCACGGAGGGGATCTATCGCGCCCCAGGAACCGGCTCGCAAGTCACCCGTCTCCGCAACGCCTTCGACACCCTGCCACCTAACCACCCTTCTCTCGACTTCCGCAATCCCGCGAATTTCGGCCACGACGTCAACTCCGTGGCGAGTCTGTTGAAGTCGTTCTTCCGGGAGCTGCCGGATCCGCTGTTTACGAGACATCAGTACAGCCAGTTTATCGACGCGGCGAGACATGAAGACCCCGGCGTGAGGAGAGACGCGCTGCATCAGGGCATCAACGACTTGCCGGATCCAAATTATGCTACGTTGAGGGCGTTGGTGTTGCATTTGCATCGGGTAATGGGGAATGAGGAGAGGACGAGGATGGGTAGTGGGAATTTGGCGGTTTGTTTTGCGTGAGTCTTTCTGATATGCTTACATTGATAACTTACGAGACCGTTGCTGACTGCTCACTCCTAGACCTACACTAATGGGCAACCACACCGGCCCACAAATCAGCGACGGCGCACTGCAGCAGAGAGTGGTAGAGACGATTTTGGCGAATGCGACGGCAATTTTCGACGAGGATTGATCTTGATGTGAGAGGAAGCAGTTTGTGGGCAAGCTTGGGAGTATCGTATCGCATTGCAGTGTACTAGTACCGATTGCGCTTTAGAGCATGTTGATGACCTGGAATGAATGAGGATGATTTCGTTTCCGTTGTTGTCCGCGCTTCCTGTTCGTGCCCTACGTATGGCTACCTTACCTGTACCGTGCCGCTACGTTTTGGGTGGGGTTTACGCTATGCCGAGTGAAGCAAATACAGGTACACAAGCTCCTGTTGTACCACTTGCTTGCATCTGTCGATATACGCCACGTAATGGGACCTCCTGCCTGATCTTAGAAGCTCGTAAAAATGAACTTAAAGATCCGGCCTTTAAACCTGTATTCATCTCATAGCATGCCACCGATCGTCGCCCCCATCGTCGTCGTCCTCGGTCTTGGCAGTGCCCATAAAACTCCTGCCGAGAGCCGAAGGTTGTAAGTAAATGTGGCTTGCCACGCCTTGCCACTAGACTCAATACCAAGACCACTGACCTCACTTCCTCCCTTCCCTTCCGACCTTGCTGCAATCGGCGGATTTTCTTTGCATCAATTTCATCGTTTGGCCTCTCTCTTTCCTCTCTCGGGCGGCCTGTTTGTCATTTCACTGGACTGCATCAAAGTATTCACTAATCACACGCTCACTGTCACTGTCTATTATTGGACGTTCCAGAAAACCCCGGTACAGCCTACCCCGGATCCGCGCCAGACCGACCGAGACCGGCAGATTGTCGTTACAGCTACAGCGGAAACCTGGCAACAAAAATAATCACGGTAATATCCCATATTCGGAAACGCCAAACGGAGGGAGAGTGTGAGCGAGATAGGAGCACCTCCAGCCGGGCACGAACAACAACACTTCGATTGCAGAACAAACGGAACCGAACCCGCTTGTCCACAATCACCACCACCACCCACCGCGGAGGTGACCTCCTCACCCTGGAGGCACCCCCTTCTTTCCCTCTCACCCACGCCACGAAAGAAAAAAAATGGTGGTCCTCATCCCCGGCCTCCGAAATCTCACCCTCGCCATTCTGAGCAGCATTATTTTCTTAACAATATACCTCTCCCGCGCGCAATTACCCGGAAGAAATGGACGACTCCACGAACACGACGCCTTTTCCAGCGTCCAAGCGAAGAATGATTTCTACGGAATTCCCAAAACGGAGTTTCGCCCTTCCACCATGGCCGAGGAGTCGGAGAAATATTTTTTGCAAGAAGCCTCCCTCGATGCGAAATTGAAAGCTACAGAAGGAATGCTGAAAGTCGGAGGCGCGGAATCATCGACAAAGGTGAAGGTGGAGGACGACCTCGGTTTCCCGACCCCCGAGTTCAAAGCTTCCGGTGGTTTAAATCGCATGAAACGCTACGCACCACATAACTTCCACGGCCCGGGAAATCCGACTTTCGCGACGTACTATTCCGTTCCGTCGACGAGTCTGAAAGAACCGAATTTCGTCTCTATCCTCCACCTCGCTTATCGATTACTATGGCATCCGCCCACGAGGAGTACAAAATACCCCTTCACCGTCTTCGTCGCACCGGGAACGTCCGATGCTCAAAGAAATGTGCTCATCGCAATGGGCTGTCTGGTGCGGGAACTCGATCCGCTGATTCCAGCTGTCGCTGCGACTGCGGTGTCGGATATGTACGACTTACCAGGGGACTTTGACTTGTTGAATTTGTGGAGTCAGACGTTATTTGACAGGATTGCGTACTTCGCGCCGAATGTCTTCATCACTGGACCTGTGGATGAGATTTTCGACTTGGCGACGACGAGGAAGTGTGAAGTGGAGAAACTTGGAGTTGAGGATCGAAAAATCCACGGCACGGGAAAGGGACTTTGTCGATTCGTGTTTGCGGCTGTGATGAAGGAAATTGGAGACGAGAATGAGGACGGAGAGAGGGCGAAGGAGGTGGACACTGGTGTCATGGTGTTAAGTCCAAGTCGGGGCATGAGGCGACGGTTAGGACGGGAGGTGGGGCGGTATTTGGGCGTGTTGGGGCCGGAGAAGAAGGTCGAAGTGGCGGCGGGGCCGGAGAGGGCGAGAGAGTCGGCGAGGGAGAGGGCGGAGAGGTTGTTGAAGGAGGTGCCGCTGAAGGAATTGCCGGCAGAACCAGTCTCAGAGGGGGAGAAGATTCCGCCTGGTGCGGCGCCGTTGATGGGTACGAAGTTGAAACCTGGGGAGGCACCGGTTGCTGCTGCTGCGGCACCGAGTGAGGGGATGGAGAAGAAGCCTGTGCCGGGTGAGGCGGGGTTGGAAGCTGCTGGTGATTCTGCTGCTACGGCGCCGGTGGCGGGAAAGCAGACTGTGCCTGGCGAGGGAGACTCTACTGTCGACGAAACGGCGGATGCGAAGTCGATCGGGGACGAAGCACCTCCACCGCTGGCCGGCCAGCAGACCGTCCCAGGCGCCGTCGAATCAGAAGCGGCACCGCCACCATCCGAAGCACGATCAAACAAACCCGACATCCGCCAACACCCCTCCTCCTCCGAGGAGAAATCCCAACTCACCCGCCGCGCCCTCATCCCCTGGCACCTCACCTCCCGCTCCGACTCCCCTCCCCCTCCTCCTCCCTCCGAAGACCAACCCTCAGAACCAACAACCCCACCCACCCTCCCCACTTTCCTAACCACCCTCTTCGGCTCCACCTCCGCCTTCCCCATTTCCGTCCTCCCGCGGGAATGGAATGGTTTCGCACCACAGGGGGATGATGAGGGGGTTCTCAAGACGGTGAATCTTATGTATTGGAGGGATGATGGAGGGGTGGAGTGGTTAAGGCATCGGTTTGGGAGGGTGCATGAGGAGATGATGGAGGGGGTGGAGGGGGAGGGGTTCAGGAAGATGAGGGAGGGGGATGGGGGCAGGGTGTATTTGTAAGATTGAGTACCTTAGGGAGCATGAGGGCATGAGGAGGAGATGGGGAGGGGAGGGTTTTGTGAAGGGAGGTTGGCGGTTGATACCCAGTGTCTCTTGTTTTTTGCGTTTAGAAAAGCATCGCTATCATACTTTTTGGTAATGTGATGTTCGATTGTATTGTAGCCGGTTCTTTTATGGACTTTGCCAGACCTATCGATGCTGGAGAGGCGCCCTGTGCCTTTCGATACTCGCCTGTGCCTGACAGGGTTACTAAGCGAGGCCATGGTCTCCACTTGCTACCACAACCTGGAAGCTCTCGTCTCCTCTGCTTGCGAACTCGGTTTTAATCCCAGGCAGGTTTACACAGGACACGGTGGACGATACGAATCGACTTTCACAAGTGGCTCGATCGGTCGACTGCACTTCCGCAATCTCACATGGATCGACAGGCCATCCATCCATCGTGGCACGGCAGCCTCTGCCTAGCCATGCAGCCAGCTCTTCGGCCTACGCGCCCAAAGGAGCAAGACCGAGACCTACAGCTTTTCACCATTCCAGTGGTGGAAGGGTGTCAGCAGGGTCGATCACTCGGGTTGCAGTGTACGCAGAATCGTGCACGCTGCACTCAAGCACGAGCTCAGATTTAAAGAGCGAGAGAATCTCGAGCGGTGGGATGCTCGGCTTACAGCCAAGGTGTTCAACGGAGAATTTGATCGCAGTGTCGATCGAGTGGAATTCAGGTATCCGAGACGAGATCCCAGACCGGAACCTGTGGAGCCTCCTGGATATGACTGGCCTCTGACTTGTATAAGTATAAGTCCTGTCATCGGTATGTTTGACCTCGAGAGATCTTGTCTGGCCGAGCTCAATATGTTCAGTTGAAGAATCATTCAGACTTCGCCATCAGATTTACCGGGTCGGACGAGGCGACGGCCAAGATGGCGAGGTGGTTGCGGGAATGCGAGACGACATTCCTTTTGCAATCAGTGGCGGCGTATAGCTGATACAGGTGATCGCCTGCCGACCCGACTGCTGGAAGTCAAAGTCACTGACGACTCATACTGTATACGATTGGTACACTCTGACGGTCTGGCAGACCGCGATATCGGCTATGCTACCCTCGGTCAGCATGTCGAACTCGGCGGACCGAGAGAGTCGGGAAAAGGGGCATACAAGGAGAGAACAACTTGGTTCGAGCACAACCGACCTGTCCTCGATCAAAAGTTTACCGCAGATGATGTACCGAGACATTACTATGAGGAAGTCGACGACGATTGGAATTACACAATCTGGTTGGTATGATGCAGAGAAGTCGATCCTGTCGAAGAGTTGGAGCTTGATGATGCTTTGCTTCGAATGTTGCCGAGACGTACACTTCTCGATGTCACGTCGAGTTTGATGTTCCTACCCAAAAGAGCATAGCCAGCTTTTTAGCGCCGAAGTCGGAGGCAGGTGAATGTTACCTCGCTCGAGCTCTCCAGCTCTAACACAACACGAATCACCACTGTTTATATCTACTGGAAGGTCCACTGTCGAATACACAAGACCGATGATTGAGAAAACCAAAGAAATTATGCTTCACCGTCGAGATTCGAGCGATATGGCCGAGGCAAGAAGTGCATACAACGATGCTGTTCCCGACCACTCTCAGGTTTTGACAAACTCCAGCACACTATCAACCATAACTCAAATCTGGAATGTCCTTTCGCTTCCTTCATCCGCTCTACTATCCCTTGATCTTGGACCCGTCACAGATCAGCAGATTCTCCCCTCCTCCTTCAAAGTCTCTCAACTCGCTCATGCCACAATCGCTCTCTCCGCCCTAGCCGCATCACTCCTCGACTCAACTCGAAACTTTACAGGAACCGTTCACAAAGTTACAGTACCTCTAGATCATGTCGCTGTTGAGTTCGCTTCCGAGCAATCTACACTCTCAACCATCAACCACCGCCGCCTAGCTGGGGCGTCATCGGCGGCCTACATAAGACCGCAGATGGCTACGTCCGCATCCACGATTCCTTTCCCAACCATCGCGCTGCAGCCTTACGAATCCTCAAACTCTCCTCCTCCGCAACTCGCGAAGAGGTCGCTGCCGCAATCCTCACCTGGAGAGCGCTAGACCTTGAATCCGCCGCCCTCGTCAATAAAGCAGTCATCTTCGCCCTCCGCCCTTTTTCAACTTGGTCCACTCGACCTCAACACCGCCTCCTCCCATCCTCGCCCATCACGATTCATCGCATCGCCTCCTCCAGCTCTCCGCCGAAATCCTTTCCCCCCGGCGACTTTACCTCCCTACTCCATAGCTTGCGAGTCTTAGAATTCTCCCGCGTCATCGCCGCTCCCGTCGCAGGCCGCTGTCTAGCCGCCCACGGCGCGGATGTACTCTGGGTCACATCTCCAAACCTACCTTCCCTGCCGGGTCTTGACATCGACATGTCGCGAGGTAAGCGGAGTATACAGCTCGACCTCGACTCCGCTGCGGACAAGGCCACTCTACGCCGACTCCTTCGGGACGCGGACGTGCTGATCCAAAGTTACCGCCCCGGCTCGCTGGCCGCAAAAGGTCTGAGCACAGAAGAAGTCCTCGCCATCTGTCCTGACGGGATTGTTATTGCGAATCTGTCAGCCTGGGGCAATTCCGGGCCGTGGAAGGACGCTAGAGGGTTTGATAGTATGGTGCAGACCGTGTCCGGGCTGAACACCGACGAGGCAGACGCTTTTGCTACCGCCAATGGAGGACAGCAAGACGGCTCTCCGGCGAAAGTGCTGCCCGTGCAAGCACTAGATCATGCGTCGGGGTATCTGCTCGCGACAGGGATTTTGGCGGCGTTGTGGAGGAGGGCGAAAGAGGGAGGGAGTTGGGAGGTTGGAGTTAGCTTGGCGGGTACGGGGAGGTTTTTGAGGGGTCTGGGGAGGGAGGATGTACCGTGCCAGGGCGAGGGAGTGAAGGATATGGCAAGTACGTTCTTGGAGGAGAGGGAGACAGAGCTTGGGACGTTGAAGGCTGTAAGGCATGCGGCGGAAGTGGAGGGGAAGGTGGTTGGATATGAGTATATGCCCAGTGGACTCGGGAGTGCGAGCGCGGAGTGGTTGTGAGGAATCGGACTGCATACGGTGGGTTTCGGTTGTGATGAGAACAAGGATGTCAGTACTTCTCGAAATACGAAGTACATACCTGATCTGAAATGGCCAGCCAAAGACTTTTCGACATCTTATGCACAAGAGCCCACACCGGCACAGTCTGAACTTCTGTACACTTTCTTCTCCGCGAGCTATCCCTCATCAACCTTAATCCCTCATCTGCACGACACTCCGACAAACCTGAATCCCACCCAAACCCTCCCACCTTCTCCTCTCCCCACCAACATCTTCCTCTCCACCGTCCCTCCTGCCTCTTGCCTCCTGCAGAATATACTGCTCATCACTCTCCCTCTCCATCCAACTCTGCTCCTTCCTCCCGCCGCCACCATCGCCACCGTGATCCTCTCCTACTCCCATAGAGGTAACATTTGTCCTTGTCTTCTCCCTCGTCGCCGAACCAATGTAGTACGGGTCATGATCATCCGATGAAGAGCCGTGGCTTTCGAGAGAGGAGTCGTTGTAAGGTGAGAACTTTCCATGTCGACGAGGCTGGGAGCGATGAGAGTTGGTGTTGCGGTGAGGGTGATGATTAGGCGAGGCTGGGTTGCTGCCGCCGAGGTGAAAGAGGCCGCGGAAGAGAGGGCGGAGGGTGGCGATGCAGCCTACTATGAAGCCCACGCCGTTCTCGGCATCTGAGAAGGTGAGGTGTCAGTTTGTGGTTGGGTAGATCATTTTGGGAAGAAATATGGAACGCACAGCCCCAGATTACGACATCGCCGACGGAGAAGAGGTAGTCGTCGGTGTTGTTCAGGTTGACGGTGTAGCGGAGTCGAATGCAAGCAGAGAGACTGGCGAGGACGCCGAGACTGAGGAGGAAGCCCACAGAGATTTTGGCGTTGGTGTTGAGGTGGAGGTTCCAGAGGAGGGGAATGGGTCTGGAAGACATAGTCGTCAGCATGCATCATGAAGGGCAACATAGGACGATCCGACATACAACAAGGCACAACACCAATCAGTAATGATATTCACCGCCGTGTCGGCATAGTAGATATCCGCCAGATCCTTGGTCGGCAAACACTTCCCTCCAGGCGTACTCATGTCCCAAGCCCAACTGACGGGTTGACAGCGGAAGATGATGTAGAAGAACGAGATGGCGTTCATCAATACGAAGAGTACCGTCACGACCCACAGGATGGTGGTGTAGATTCGTTTCGGACCGGCGATGCGCATGAGCATGAAGGCGATGGAGAGCTTGATGGGGATGATGGCGACGCAGAAGAATATTTCGAAGAAGAAGAACCACTGCGATGAAGATCAGAATGGGAACTGCGGGTGATGAATGATGTTCATACCATCATCGCAGTTTCGGTCTGTGCTTCATCGAGATGCCATTTGTGGACTCCAATACCGAGGAAAGCACCTCCTAGGCAGAAGACGCTGAGGGCGGCATATGGTATCTGCGAGACATCAGCGAAGATATCAGCAGCTTGACGTTAACTAGTCAAACCCACCACTGCAACAGTCATCGCCCAGTCATCAAATCCCCAGGAGCCAAACTTGATCCGCGTGTATACTCGCAAAGGAAACACAATGCAGGATATGAATGACAGAATGATGATCGCCGCCGCGACGTTGGGCGCATGGTCCTCGAAGACAATGCCCATCGTGCACTGAGGCTCCGAAAGATCGTCCTCAATATGTGGAGTTCTCCAGGCGGTCGAAGGAGACTAGATGAGCCGTTGATTTCAGAAAAGACTGCGAGGGAAGATAGATGAAAAGATCGACAAGAAACGTTCGGCCATGGGAGAAATGGTGGAGAGATATAGGAGAGCGTTTTAGACAGGTTGCACACGAAAAGGCGGAAGGAAGAGTTGCTCTGCATTGCATATATTCGGCGTGGTGTCACCAACCTGTGCCACTGTGACGGACCTCGTAGCTCGGCATTGAGACGCCGTGAACCGCATGGACTCCGTTCCTTGTCGTGCTTGTAAATCGTAAGCAAGTGTGGACTTCAGTGCAGGACAAGCTGGGTCCAACTTCCATGGAAAGCAAGGACTAAGTCTTGAACTGTGCATATATGAAATCTGGTCAGAGGTGTAAGGAGTCCGTCATTTTTGATGGAGACGCGAAGCGCTGGACGTTCGCTTGGGGAACCTGGCTGTCGACAAGGATCAGGAAAACAAGCTCCGCAATTCTCGTGGCCAGCGGCTCAGCTCCGCCCAACGTCTTCGTCTGCAGCTCGCGTGCAATCTGTCAACTTTTGGGGATCGAGTTGAGAAACCGCTCGTGTCCGAGAGCGCGTTCTTGAGCTTCTGGTCATGATCCTTGATCGACGGGCAAAGTCGCGCTGCGGGCTCGTCCAGTATCGGACCTATTCGACTTCTGTCGTGGATAGCATGCTCCACTATTGGCAATGTCTCGTGCCGTAAGAACCGAGTTGACGATCAACGAAGCGATCTCCTGAGACCGTGCGTCGCTATTCGACCATCGTTCCTGGTGGATTCTCGTGCTTGTGCCGCTCAATACAGTGCGACTGGGACAATGACCACAAGTCTGCCACCGCAGAACTTCAGGCACAGTCAGGCCAGTGGAGCCTCGCTGGCACGCTGGACTCACGACCGCAGGCGACGCGGATATCTCCCTCATGCTGCCCAGTAAGCCAGTGACCACAGCGGAGAAGGCTTGAGATCGCCATCTATAGCATGGCTGCAAGGGAATACAAAGCACCGCGCTGGTGTTCGTACGTGACGTCCATTACGCTGTGGCGGAAAGACGTGAGGTTGACATTGGGTGTAAGACAATGTCCTGAAGTAAGAGCGGAAGCGGCCAACGAGGCTTCGTTCAGAAGTTCCTGCCTGAATCTCGAGCGTGGATGCCTGACTCTGCTGCCTCGTGGCTATGTCATCCTCGACTTCGCCACGAATCCTACAGGATTCCGACCACACCTCTTTGACTCGCGCCATTTCTCCTGCAAATAACATCCACCTCCTCTGATTCACACTCACCGGGTCAAACAGAACCACCACCACCCACCATGGCACCCACATCCATCGAAAAACGCGGCCGCAACAGCTACTCCTCCGACGCGGACGAGGAGGCCTCCCTCCCACTATACGACATGTCCCGCGACGAGTCCACGCTCCCCCTCTACGCAGCAGGCAGCAGCAGTGCCGCTCGCGAACGTCCCGCACTTCCCGATAAGAAGGCGACGCCTCAGGAGATCCGCGACTTCCTGACCGAGCTGCTGGTCGCTAGTCGCAGCCTGCCCGTCCCAGAGGCGCAAGCCATCGCTTCGGCGTGGAAGTTAGGTTCCGGCCAGGAGCTTCTCGGGTACCCTCCCCAGATGTACAGACAGCTGTTCGGCAATGAGAATGGATGGGTCGTCTGCAAAGAAGTCCGGCTTTTAATCACAGAGACGGCGTGGAAAAAGTCGCTGGGCAAGAAGGGAAAGTGTAAGTCCATTTCAGGCCTTGCCTGTTACGGTGGGGACCTTGAATATTGCCGGAAACTGATCCGATCTGATTGGTAGGGCTCGGATTTGCGGCCTGCGTTGTCGCCTTGATGGCCCTCATCACTACCGTCATGTTGACCAACAACGAAGTTGTGCAATTACTGTGCATTCTGGCTTCTACGTTCCTGGGGATCTTGACGCTTGCTTGTTTCATCGCGGCGGTCGTTCCTGAGCCTACTGTGGAGAATGCGGTCGACGCGGAGTTGAAAGCGGGATTCTTCAAGTCCTCGGGGGAGTTGGCGCCAGGGCAGTCCTAGACACCGTGATGAGACTGTGGTGTTATGACATGATAGGTGTGGTTGGTGTTTCACTGTGTATGTTTCTTGGGGTTGGACTTCCAAATACAAGGTTACCTTCCTTTCCATCAACCTCGCCTCATAATCCATTGCCAGACATCTACAACTTCAACACTCCGGCCTTCTGCGCCTTCTGACAAGCCGGTCCCAGATTGCTCTTATTGACACCCGTCTTCGTCAGATCCGCAACTATCAACTTCGGCAAGCTGCACAGCTCCTCCGGGACCTTTCCCTTCAGCCCAGCATTGCCATAAAAGTACACTTCCTCCAAGTTCTTCGCCTTGCCAATACTCCTCGGGATAGCACCAATGAACGAACACGACGCCAGCGAGACAGCCCTCAGCGCCGTATCCGCAAACTCTGGAATCGCTCCGCCGAGCTTGTTATTCGGCACAAAGAGGAGGTGCAGATCCTTCTGCGCAAAGATGGTGTCGGGCAGATTGCCGGAAAGGTGATTATATCCCAAGTCGAGACTTTGAAGGGAGTTCAGTTTCCACACTGCTGGATCTGGAATGGAGCCGGTGAGTTGGTTGAAGGAGATGTCGATGGTGGACAGCTTCGACGAGAAAGGGATGCCCGACAGCTCTCCGGTGAAACTGTTCTCGCTGGCGGTGAAGGACGTCAAGTCTTGAAGGTAGGGCAGGAAGTTGATCCCCAAAGGATGATTGGAGGGTCCGGAGAGGTGGAGGTGGGAGAGGTCGAGGCCGATGAGGAGGGGTCGCTCGTTGGCCTCGTCGTAGGTGCAAGTTGTGTGGTCGAAAGTGCAGAGGTAGTTCTTTTCTTGCCAGCTGGCGAGGGCGGAGGTCGGGTCGAACGTGACGTCGTGTTTGAGGTTGAGGAGTATGAGCTGGTCGCGGTCGATGTGAGAGTAGTCGGGACGTGCGGTGGCGATGCTTGCCAGGGCTAGGCTGAGGAAGGTATTGACGGTGAAAGACATCGTTGCGAGATGGAGGCTTTGGGAAAAAGGTATCCGATTGTGAGGTGATGAGAGGAGAAGAGGGGGAGGGTGGGAGGACTGTTCTTTGTAGTTGTACTACGACGGCTCAGACGTTTCTGACCGTCGTATCACCCAGAATATTTCGCTTGTTGAACTCTGCCCGAGCAGGACTTACCCTAGAATCTGCATGTTGTTCCTGGGATACAGTCTAAATCGGTCGTCGCGCGTGGAATAAGCATGGTATGGATCTGAGCGGCGCATGGTCTGAACATGGATGCTCTCGATGCCTGTCGACTGGCGTTCTAGACCTTCACCAGGATAGTGTCGCTGTCCGTCCTCTCTCTAAGTCCAGAGATTGAGGTTTGACAGCCGGCGGGGAGGTGCTTCGAGCCTTTTGTTCTGTGATGGGTCAAGCGTAGGGCTCGGAATTTCATCGTGCAGGTGATCGCATTGAGATGGCCCCGAATGAGGCTTGCTTGAGACTTTACGGCTACTTTGGGCGCGGACTGAGGAAGAAGGAATGGAATCTAGAGGAAGCAATCGAGGACTGGCAATGCCTCCGCCTTGCAAAAGCGCACGGCAATCCCTTGCGGCCACAAGCTGTACGATCATAACTTGTCAATGCCATGAACAATCCCAGCCGACAAAATGAGAAGTATCTGTCCCCGCCCCAAGCCAGCGCGCCTCATCACTCAAAGATAAAGCGAAGCGCACCCGATGCATTTGGTCAAACGTCAGTCGTGAACGAACTCGAAAGCGGGCAAAAATGTTGATATACCTCCAATGACAAACGAGTCTCCCATTGAAAAGGATGAGACGACGTATACTGAGGAGGTTCGAGTTGTATATGTCGAGGACGGGGCATGAGAGTTGAGGCAGGAATAATCGCGGTTTGAAGCCGAGGAGAAACTTTGAAAGTGGAATCAGGGCCTCGTCATGTCTGTCGTCTTGGGCATTTTTGGTACAATACGCTTGGCCCACCGGCGGCGTAGGTATGTAGCTGTTGTACAAACTGCGAGGCGTCAGTGAGGTAAGCAGCGTCGAAGGTGCTGAGCGGGATACCTCTTCATCCATGAGCTCTTCACCTCAAATGGCGATATTCCAGCTCGTGCGACTGACAGGAGCGATCTCCAACAGAAGTGGCGCGGCGACACGATGCAGTCCGAGGCCAAATGGGCAACATCTGCGTCGTCGGCGTCCGGACCCTTGGGCCTTTCCTCTGTAGACTGACCGTCGTCCTCAACGCTCGCTCTGTGTCGCTCTGATGATTTCTGTGTTCTCACCTCCTCCGTTTTCATCACTTCTTATACTTCTCGTGCAAGCTCCTTATCTGCTCCTTCACATCTGTCCCAGGCGGCGCTTGATGACCGACTCCCTTCTCAACCTCAACCCTCTTGGCTCCTCTCTCATTCCCATTCTGCACTCCGTGAGAACTCACAGCCGGATCGAAAACATCACTCCTCTGACTCGCCAACCTCTTCAAGTTCGTCGCTACATCACTCGTGCTCAGATTCGTCGTCGAACTCCTCATCTGATCTTTCCTGCTCTGCTCTCTCCATTGGGGATCCAACATCTCGATGCGCATGTGTTCGGCCATTTCGTCGTTGGGGAAGGCGAGGTTGCAGTTGGGACAGATGGAGGTGTTGGCGGGGTTGCGTTGGGCGCGGAGTTGCGCTTGCGGGATGTAGTCGTTGCGGATGCGAGTGGTGGGTTGGGCAGATTTTGTGGCGGCGCGGGCGTTCTCTCGCTCTGCTGCGAGTGTTGGTGCTTGTGGTGGAATATATGGTGTTGCTTGAGGTGGTGTGCTGTTATCTGTGTCAGTAGTCTGTCGCGATCAATGAGAGCTGGATACTGACGGCTGTGGTGTGTACTGCTGCTGCTGCGGCGCGGGCATCTGTGCAGCAGGCATAGGCTGTGCATGTCCATAAATCGCCTCATAGTCAGTGAAGTCCGGCACTGCCTCTTCGAGTCGCTTGTCAACTCCCACCCGCATATTCGCCTTCTCTTCCAGACTTAGTGAGAGCATGTCGTTCAGCGTCTTCGGCGCCGGCATATCCGCCTGCTCGTCCCTCTCGTCAAACACAACCGTAGCCACAACCGTGAAGTCGTGCCAATCAATCTCCGCAAACGCAATGCGGTCCTTCTCCTCCTTCTGCTCTGTCTCGACTTTCTGCTTCTCCTGCCACTTCAACCACTCGGCCCTCTTCTTCGCCCTCTCCAGCATGCGAAATCGGTCGCCGACATTCGCCTCCAGATCCGCAATCCTCTCCCTCTGCGGCTTCCCCCCATCCGCCGTCTCCCCTTCCAACAAGTCTTTGTACTGATCCACCAGCTTCGTATAGAACATATTCAACGAATGCTGTGGCCTCAAAAAATCAAACTGGTAATTGCCTCCTTCCCGTTGACTCAACGCCGTGACCCAACTCCTCCCGTTCTTCGCCGCATACAGCGCCGTCACTTTGACAATCTCCAAATCCTGCGCCGAAATATTGGGCATGCGCGCGCTGAACTTGAACTCCGCTGGCGGCTTCGGCGCCCTCGACTCTCGCCCCTGAAATGTGACCTCCGTCTTCGCAGCAGCATTGTTATCCGGATCGTGGCCTCGACCAGCTTTGATCTCGCCCACGCGCCATTTGTAGTAGGGAAAGTAAGGGTCGTCGGGTTCGAGAAAGGTGGTCTGGTTTGTGCCGGCGTTCTTCTGTCGGACCGAGTCTTCGAATTTCTCGCCGGCACGGGAGACGTATGAAGCGACCTTTTCGATTTTGCTGCGCACAACTTTGGGTGGGAGGACGGTGCCGGCTGGGACCTTGTGGGCGAGGTCGTCGTCGGCGGGCGCTGCGGAGTCGCCGTTGGGCGCGGCCATGGCGAGGAGGTTGCGTTCAGACTTTAATTTATGCGGCGACTGGATTAGCTTGATGAATTGGTGCAAGTGTGGTGAGTCGCAGTCGTGCGCACGGTGGTGAAGAGGATTGTTACGGGCTTGTTCGTGGAAGTCTTCAAAGATTCAAGTCGTGAAGCCGACTGAGAAGCTTTGGATGGTCTTGGCAGAATTGGCGCTAGTGTGGTCTTGCTGGAGACAACATCAGCTGAAACAAGGAAGCAGATCATGGTGGCACTGTTAATTGGATTGCAATCAATGTTTATACCGACAGGTTGACTGGAAGGATAGCTATATTACACAGACCAAGCATCCAAGGTATCGACCGCTAACAAGCAACCCGAACAACAAGAACCAATCTCACCCGCAAAGCCTCCTAAACGCCTCGCTCCTTTAGGCCAACTCAATAGAACAGAACAGGAGTGTTCCACCATCTGTATCCCTCACTCTGGTTCGTCTGGGCCGTTTGATGCCTGCTATGTCCTGGTCTCTGCGGCTTGTCCTTTCCATCGCCTTGGCCTTGCATCTCTTTGCTTAGGCCTCTAAGTTCCTCGTCGACTCGCACATCCCTGCGCGATCTGGAGTCGGAGGAGCTGCTGTCGGATCGTCTGTCTCTCCCGTCGTCTTTTCGCCTTTTGTCGGATCTTCGATCGGCTCTCCTGTCGTCCCTTCTATCATCCCTTCTGTCGTCCCTTCTGTCATCCCTTCTGTCGTCTCTTCTGTCATCTCCCCTGTTATTTCTCCGCCTTCTCCCGTCGTTAGATCGTCTGTCATCGTAGCGACGGCTGTCATCTGAACGGCTGTCGCTGGAGCGGCTGTCGTGGGAGCGTCGATCATCATATCGTCGCTCATCTCTCCGCTCTCGTTCCGAAGCTAGTCACCTCCGCCTGCTTCTCTCCCTTTCCCTACCCCTTCCCCTGCTCTCGTCTCTCTCGCCTTTCCCTCCCTTTTCGCTCTTTCCACCTTTCTCACTCTTCCCATCCTGTCCTTTCTCATCTTTCCCGTCCTTCCCACCTTTCTCATTTCCGCCGTCTTGGTCACCGCCCTCATCCTCGTCCTCCTCGCCCGCGACTTGCCAAGGAGCCTCCCCCCTCGCCTCCTCCCTCCAATCTCTCTTTTCATTCTTCGAATTCTTATCGAACTCCGTGTGTCGAATCACCCGCTTCAGGAAGTCAATGGAATAGAATCCCGTCATCGCCGCTTCGGCATACGGCATCTTCCCGCTGTTCAACAAGCGCCCGTTGCGCAGGGTTCCAATGAGGACGCCCGTAGTGGCAGCGAGGGCAACGCGTTTACCTTTCTGTCCGGACCAGGAGCCGGGTTCTTGGCGGCAGCGGAAGGCCTGGGAAAGATACATGTCAGTTCCTGTCGATGAGTCTGATTGCAGAGAGGGGACGGGTGGGAGGAATGGAAATGGAAGCATACCTCCGCGCCTCCAGCCATGAGAGCACTCTTCGCCGCTTTCATCAACGTATAACTCTCCTTCGGCCGATGCTGCTCTGCTTCCTCCGCTTCCCTTTCCCAGTCACGCTTCGTCCTCACACCTCTCGCGCCGTCGCCTCCTCTTCTCCGCGACCGGTCTCTTTCCCGCTGAGAGCTCCGCTGGGAGTCCCGCTGCGAATCGTGTTTAGAAGAACGTTCATCATCGGACTCATCATCTCTCCTCCCTCTTCGTCGCCGATACCCGTTTTCGTCGCGATTCGGAGAATCATACTGGCCTTTCCTGCGTGCGTCCGCGTACTCCGCACCGGAATAGTACTCTCCGCCCGGTCCGCCCATTCCCATTCCGCGACGTGCGTTCGCCAAAGCAGCAGCGTGCAGAGTGCGTCGCCCATACTCATCCAATTCAGGTTCGTCTTCTCCGACACCTCCGACGCCTCCGACGCCTCCGCGCCGTACTTGCGCCATGTCGGAAATACCGAAAAAGTCTTTCGGCGAAGGACGGTGGTCTTCTTGAATCCCGTTCGCGGCATCAACATCGGCTTCATCTGAACGTAAAGGAGAATCAAGGTTGAATCCGTTGCCATTGCCGTTGGGAGAGGACGGTCGATAGCGGCGGCGGCGATGAGTATGTTCTTCCATAACACGGTTTCGACCGTTGGCATTTTTGTAGGAGCGGCGGTAGACGTTTTCGTTGGGAAAGTCGTTGTCCTCGCGAGAGTTTCTCCGGGAATTTCGGTAACTGTCGTCGCGCAAGTCGTTGTCGCGGGAGTCTCGATTCTGGTGGTTGCTCCTACGCTGCCGTGGATTGGCATTGTAGTACATTGCGTCTTGGTAAGGGACGTATGGGGCTGCGGCTTGGTTGTCTGTCGCCGGGACGATGTGAGGTGGAGTGTCTTCGTTGTGCGCCATGATGGGTGGTGGGGAGAGATAGAGAGATAGATGATGCGGTGTAAAGAGGTGCGCTGGCGGAGGATTTGCGGGAGGTGAGGGCGAGAGAGCGTTGAGAAGAGGAGAGGACCAGACACGGCTTTACTTACCAGGAGGTGGCTCCTAAATCGAGCATCTGCTCGCGTGTTTGAACGGTTTCATAGACATGACAACCTTGTCCGAGTCGTTGTGTTCCAAGTCAGCCGCATCATAAATCCGCTGGCTGGGCGGTTCATTGGACTCGTCAGCACAAATACTCTGGCTCTGGCCATGCGGTGAACAATCGCAGATCGAACGAGATGGTGAGGTTGGCATCTGACATGCGTAAGCCTGGCCATAGTGCGATTTGTTCAAGCATCCGTCGAGGCGAATATTGCCCGAGGGCGCAGCGCACGCTGCCAGCGAATGCGAATAGTTTTGCGACAACCAGATTCAACCAGATTGCCGGCGAATCGAAGATGCTCGGGACCTTTGCCGATGAAGACGGAACAGGGATGTTCGCTGTCATCGCACAGAATTCATGAAACCAGAGCCCGACCAACAGACGGGGCAGACGGGGAGCGGGGAGAGGTCAAGCGATCCCGGTGGCAGTGTCGCGGAGGTGGAGATAGTCCATGAACGCCGTGCGGTTTCGAAATTTCGCGTGAGTTTTGAGATGGCACTGACGCTGGCGATCAAGACCTGTCAAGACTCGGCGTGTCAATCAGCGGTGAGCTTCATTCTGCTGGGTTCTTGTGTTTTGTTGGAGGTCCATGACTCGTTTGCCGGTCGGACTGTGAAATCATCGTTCTTTGCGGGTGCAGACCTGACTGATGATGAGCTTGCATGCCATTACAGAACACGAAGTATTCGTCGTCGACTCCCACCATCGTGGGGCAGCTCCGCATCACGCGTTGTGCGTGTATATCGTCTGCCGGGCGGTGTCAGTCTGAACGGGCAAGGGAGTGCACGTGGAGTAAGAGACATCACTCTTTATTCCAGGACCTTCTGTGAGCTCCGAGAGGTCGTTGGTATTGCCAATGCATTCGACACTTCAAGCCGGGCATCCTTTCCTGAATTGTCGTTGTTCGAAGAAGCTCAGCTCCTCGCTCCAAGATTCACATTCACGCCTTCCTGCACCGTAGCGTCATATCACGTGTCGTCAGCTCACGAGCCGAACCTATTCTCTTCCCGCGCGCTCGTCTCCCGGCGCTAAATCCATAGTCGCGTATCCGCAGTGCCCGGACTGGACTGTCGAACGTGTCAAGATCGGAGGGGCAAGTTTCGGGAACTTTGGGGCGTATGGACGAGACGGAACTTCACCGTCGTCCTGCTGCCATTGTCGTTGCTGGTTCTACTGCAATTGTACCCGTCCTTCCTGTCCATCGAGCCAAAGCAATAGAACTAGAACATACTACTCAGGGGCAACTCGAGCGCGGAGCAGACGACGTCGAATTGCGGGAGCTTCACCAGCATCGCGACTCCACCGACGCTAGAGGACGACCTCTCCTGCGCCACGAAGCAAACGACGACGACGAGGACGAATTTTCTCTTCGGCAGCTCCCTCAATCCAACAACCCTCCACCCTCCTCGATGCCCAAGAAAACCGCCAGATCGAGCTCGCCCGCCCCTCGAGGTCGGACCCTCCAGGACGGCTCGACGACCGCGTCCTCCTTGACCGAACTGCCCAACGGTCACACCTCCAGCACCGAGATGAACGGCGCAGCATTCCACGAGCGGCGGAAACACCCCTCCACACTCGATATCCAAGATGAAGACAGCTCCGACGCTCGAGATCGCTTGATGGGGAGGAATACGTTCAGCTTGGACAATGAGCCTCCAGACACACCCACGCAAGAGGAGAGTAGCAAAGGTTTCTTCGAACTGCCTTTGCAAGATCGGAAGAATTTCTTGCTCCTGGTGCTTCTATACTTCCTCCAAGGCATACCCATGGGACTGGCGGGAGGCAGTGTTCCTTTCCTGCTGAAGCATCATCTGAGTTACTCACAAATCGGAGTGTACTCGCTGGCGAGTTATCCATACAGTCTGAAACTGCTATGGAGTCCGATTGTGGATGCGTGGTGGAGTGCGAAGGTGGGACGGAGAAAGAGTTGGATTCTGCCGATTCAGATGTTGAGCGGCATTGGCATGTTGTGGTTGGGAGCCAGTGCGCAGCAGATGATGGAGACAGCGGGCGCAGACAACGGTGCTGGGATCTGGGGATTCACAGGATGGTGGTTCGCGTTGGTGTTCATGTGTGCGACGCAGGATATCGCTGTTGATGGTGAGTTGGAATATGATACCCAGGAGGCAATTTGCACGCATGGCTAACAATATCCAGGCTGGGCTCTAACCCTTCTCTCCCAATCCAACCTCTCATACGCCTCCACCGCTCAGACAGTTGGCCTGACAGGCGGCCAATTCCTTTCCTACACCGTATTCCTCGCCTTTCAATCCCCCGACTTCGCAAACAAATACTTCCGCTCAACTCCGCAAGATGTTGGTCTGATGACCCTCAACTCCTACCTCACATTCTGGGGCTGGGCGTACTTGCTCGTCACCCTCGGACTCGCCTTCCTCAAGAAAGAAGAACGCACGAAAGAGAATGAGTCCGTCTGGGACGTCTACAAAATCATGGGCGGCATCCTCCGACTGCGGAACATTCAAACTTTCATCGTCATCCACCTGATCGCAAAAATCGGATTTCAAGCCAATGACGCCGTCACGAATCTCAAACTGCTCGACAAGGGGTTCTCCCAAGAAGACCTTGCACTGACAGTGCTCATCGACTTTCCCTTTGAAATCGCGCTGGGCTACTACGCCGGAAAATGGTCGGAACAATACAAGCCTGTCAACGTCTGGTGCTGGGCGTTCGTCGGCCGTCTCGTGGCCGCCGTTTTCGCGCAAGCGGTGGTCATGTTCTTCCCACCTGGAGGCACGACGAATACATACTTGCTCGTCGTGATTGTCGAGCATGTCTTCAGCACCTTTATGAGCACGGTCATGTTCGTCGCCATCTCCGCTTTCCACGCAAAGATCTCGGACCCGGCGATCGGCGGGACGTACATGACTTTGCTGGCGACGTGAGTCTTCTCCCATCCTCTTCGAATCTGAAGTGCATATTTACTGACAATTCATACAGTGTGAGCAACCTAGGCGGCACATTCCCGCGTTTCTTCGTCCTCAAATTCGTCGACATCTTCACCGTCGCGACTTGTATACCCTCGGAGAAGCCACCTGTCCCGCCAAATGCGTTGACAGGAGACTTCATCACGCAACCTTTCAGCTGCGTTGCGGAAGTCGAAAAGCACAGGTGCACAGCTGGCGGTGGAAGCTGCGAGATCCAAAGAGACGGATATTATTGGGTCAATGTGCTCTGCGTCATCTTTGGCATTATCACTTTCTGGGGATTCATCAAGCCGAGGGCGAAGGGGTTGCAAGCGTTGCCGATGAGGGCTTGGAGATTAGCGCCTTGACCATGTTCCGAGTCGAGAACGACATGGAGGAGGAGAAAGTTGGGATATGGAAACTGTTGTATGATTGTTGTAGATTCATGTAGCGGCGAAGCAATATCGAAACTTTACCCGAAGCCCAGGAGATTCATCACCTCCGATCACAACAAGCCTCGCTTACATGGAGCACTTCCTTCGACAATGAGATGGCAGCGAACCATGTCCCGTCCTCAGCTACTTCATACCGGATTGTGAGTCTTGCTTACGTTCTAAGCTCGGCTGTGGCTTGCAGCTGCAGATGATGCGAATCTCAACCCAACAGCTAACAATCTCACAGCTCACCTGTATCATCGCACTTCTGGTCTCCCTGCTGGCATACGTACGACGCGATCATTTCGACGATCATCGTTACTGGCTCATATTCTTGCTATTCTTCGTCTGCAACATCGTCGGATGTGTGATGAATCCCTACAACATCACCTGGGAACTGGACCGCCTGCTAAGCCTCACGACTGCAAGCAAACGACGACGCATGTATCTGCGCACTGTTTTGCAGGTTCGATGCGAGTCGGTAGGCAGCAGCCATGGGGACCATCAAAAGACGCCTCATAGTATGCTGCGACGGGACAAATAACGACGGCATCAACCAAGACGGTCCTTTGACCAACGTCTCACGCATTGCTAGATGCGTCAAGCACGAGGACAGCAAGACGAAGACGATCTGAACAGTGTATTACCGCTCAGGTGTCGGCACGGCTACGTCTCGACTCGGTGCTTATCGAGACATGGTCTTCGGCAATGGTGAGTGTGTGAGCCGCAAATTGCACGTTCCAGCGAGGGCTCCTTGAGCTTACACGATACAGGTATCGAGTGAAATATTCGCGGAACCGACAGCTTCGTTTCGCACAATCGCGCAACCCAAGACAACCAAATTAATTCTGATCGATTTCTCGCGAGCAGCATTCGAAGTCCGGACTTTGGCGTTGTTCATCATTCAGGTGGGTGTGTTGAGCAAGTGTGGTCTCCGCTACCTGCGAGAGGTATTCCAGCAATGGGCCAAGGAGCAAGGCGTCAGTGCTTTCCTGGAAATGCGCTTGAAGATGCTGGAAGCAGAAGGTCTCCTCGACCGCAAAGTCACAATCAAGACTTGTGCAGTCTGGGACACTGTGGCCGCTCTGCCGGGCAACAAACTCCGGTTTGTCGGCGAACACGTACCGCCAAACGTTGAAGTCGCGATTCAAGCTCTCGCTCTGAACGAACAACGTTCCCAATTCACGCCTCTTGAGTGGCGAAAGGCAGTCACTCCAGACCCGCTGATAGCGGACCAGAATATCAAACAGTGCTGGTTTCTGGGTACCCATTCCGATGATGGGGCCGATAGTCGCGAAGATGCCAGCCTTTCCAACATCGCTCTGGCGTGGATCATGTCCCAGCTTGAAGGAATTGTTGCTTTCAATACCGCAAGTTTGTGCAACATCACGCCGAGCTATAGCTATGAGGAGGGACGGCTTCGTACGAGGCTCAGTCGAGTTGGAGATAACGGACATCTGAAAGTCTCCATGATAGTTCCTTTCTGGAAGCTCCAGGCACAGAAACGACTTCCACGCGGATACGTTTGCCAAGGTGCAAAGAATCAGCGGGTGGTCCAACAGAGTGCCGGCATTCGAGACCACATCCAGCTCGAACCCAACGACCACCTTTGAAAAGCTGCAGTGGAGTGTCAGCATCCTTCTACAAAATGGACTGGTCAGCGGATGCTCCATACCTCTTGCCACAGGATGGTGTGGACTTTCCACCAGAGACATTCGAGCAACAATTGTTGACGACTTGGGTGGGTCGCGATTGCTTGCTTGGTCTTCAGCATCTCGGCAGGCTCGAAACAAAGGCGGTCTCAAACTACCGATTTATGCTGTGCTTCGAGATCCAGATAATTGGAACATCATCGAGTCCTACGACACTCTTGTCGCTATCGGAATTGGCGAGATGCAGTCCGTGGAAATGACATTCAGCCACCGTTCCAATGCCGACGACAGTTCCGTCGCAATTCCGGGCACTGAGATTGAAGTTGGAGAAAGTGCTAGCCCCAGCCTCGGTCGGCAGTACCGTCATGTTAGCCCATGGACAAGTACTGAGGTGGGAAGGGGCTCTTCACGGATGAAGACCTCCCTCAATTTCAAAGACCGGCACTCCGAAATTGGCTTGAAACCGAGAAAGTGCCTGTCTGGGGCAATTGTTATCCCGTTTGCGAGCGCGCGCGATATGGCTGCTGGAGAGGACAGACTGGCCCCGAGTCTCGCTAGCCTCGATGCTCGTGGTTGGACTTAGCAGACACAGCACCTTCCACGGTAGCAATTACTTTCTAGTATTGTACATGAATACAGTGCCAGATTCGAAGAGACTTGGACCGTCGACAGCGACCTCACCTGGAATTTCGAACAGTCGTCAAGGGAGCATGAAAGATGTACAAGACGGTGAGAATCAAGATTGTTGCCACAGGATGCATTTGACCAATTACACTAACCACCAAGAACGACCGAACGTTGGCGTACAAAGTGAAGCCATCCTGCAAGCATTTTTTCGCAACCCAATCACCCGTTCCTCCACCGCATCCCGGTTCCAATCTCAACCTCAGCCAATTCTCTCCTTCCATGATCATGCCGATGCACGACCGCCTCCCTCCCGATCACTCCACGTGCTAGGTCGAGAGCGACCTACTGGCCCACTTGCCAGGTGACGGTGACCTGGGTCTGGCCGTTGTTGTTGTCGCAAGGGACCTGAGCGTTCTGGCCGGTAATATAGGTTCCCGTAGAGCCGGATTGGCCATCGACCCAAGCGCCCAGGGCGGTCCCGACGAGATCATAGGTATCGTCACTTCCCATGAGGGCCGATTGACCGGCATTGACCGTGGCAGTGAATTTGCAACCAAGATCGGACGGACCGAGTACCTGACCATATCCAGTGACGGTAAAGTCTTGCGGGTGGTTGGCGAACCAGTTTCTGAGTTCTGTGCAGGCGTTCTTGTCGACAGGGGTGCCCCCGATGATCGGCTGAGGCTGGCTGGTATCTCCGCAGTAGTTGTGGCCATTGTTGGTGCCGGCGTGGTTGCCGTTGTTTGGGTTCTGGCTTTGAGGGAGGGCAATGCCAAAGGCGGAGGCGGAGAGGAGGGCCACGAGGGCGGAAGCCTGAGTGAACTGCATTTTGATTGAAGTTGAGAAGTTGATGTGTTGGTTTTGTGTTGGTTTTGTGTTGGTTGTAGATTGTTGAATGTTGTGATGTTGCTGATGAGAGAGAACTTCAACAACGACGGCGAGCGGCTCTTTATGTGCTGCTTCGCAGTGCACTGCCACCAGGCTCTGTCAGTTTAGTTCGTCACTGCCAAGTGGGACGTGAACATATCATCACAGGCCGTGCGATCGTTGTACAAGCGTTCCCGGAATAGAAATGACTCAAATGCCTGCGTCGGAACGAACGAAGCTCGTGAACCATGTGAGGTGAGCCGACCAGCCCGTGCGATCGAGGTTCTTGCAGAGGAATTGTCTGACGAACATGTCTCGACATGGTCGCTGCATCGTCGATTCCAGGATATGTAGATAATTTTGGTAACTCATTGCAGGTTCGCCAAGTTCTGCAAGACGTCACTCATGTCATCGCGGCATGGGTCGTTTGATGACCATAAGCACTGCCAGGATGGTACAGCCTGTCTCCAAGCAACTGCCTTGTCGATCCCAATACAATCCGTGCAAGCTCGCCATCAATGCTTGCATTGCCCACCGGAACGAGCATGGATCCAGCGCTACAGCAGGATTTCGATCGAGCATTGCGATGCAGGAGCCAGAATCGTGACTCTGTGAAAGGAGTGCTGCAAGAGCCGGAACGCGTGCTGCAAACAAAGGTCAGCTGCACGGACGATGCACTCACAGCAACAGGAGGCTCGGCGAGCGACACGATGGATGTATTCTTCTCAAAGGGGCGGCTGGATCGAGATCATCATTGCTGAGGAGATACGGTCATGGCTCTCTCTGGGCCCCAATCCGAATGAATATTCGTGTATAGATTTGGCTCTGTAGCTTCATCAAGGTTGCTTTTGCTTTTCGCCTCGTTTCGGATTGGGGAGTCATCATGTTGTCCATTTTCCATGTGAAAAGAGACCACGGGAGCGACGCTGAAACCGGGAAAGGCGCAGCGGTCCTGGAAGATCGCGGCATCAGCACGGCAACGGCCGGGACTCGTCGTTCCTACGAGGCCAGAACCCATCGCTGCGTGCGAGAGCAGCACCGTTGCGTTCCTGAGATCGCCCAGAGGCGCCAAGATTCACAACATGGTTCGGTACTTCGGACGGCCACGGCACTGTCGCGACATGGATTCCAAGTCATGGATGCTCGGGGCCCCGGAATTGAGCGCAGCACGGCACATCGCGGCACTCGTCATTCTCGTCAGGCCGGAGCCGATCGCCGTGCGCGAGGACAAATGGACCATACCGATGCGCATGAAAGGTCGCCTGGAGGCGCAACGTGTCGCAACTTGCAAGTCGGTTCGGTACTTTAGATCAACACGGCATTGTCACAACATGGATCCAAATTCATGATCCCCCAGGATCCAGCCTTGGCTGAATTGGCGATGCTGACAACTGGCTCATCGACGTCGAATCGAATTCGAGGCCACTCGATGGCTGAGCTTGATGATCGATGTTTCTCGATATCTCGGGAGACCGCGGATTGGTGGCGACATGGGCTCGAATTCATGATCCTTGAGGGTTCACCCGGTTCAGGATTGGCGATCCGTTCAGGGTACCGCCCCAGCCTACTCAGGACGTCCGAATCGAAGTTACTACTCTCATAGCTGTGCTCGATGATCATGATCGATGATGGTTCTCGATGTTTCGGTGGACGAAGTCGCTTCCGACACCGACCGCACGGTGTGGTGCTCTGCTGAGCACATTCCTCGAGCGGCCAGAACACCTCACGTATGCTTTCGCTTCAGCATCCCGCGATGATGAGTGTAAAGTTCGGTTTCAGCTCACGGCAACTGACGGAATCTATTTCCTTCAAAGCCACTCTTCGAATTCCACCTCCGCTTTTGCACAAGTGAGGTCGCTGTGCATGCACACTGTCTCATGTAAGCGAGAATTAGCGCCCGCTACCGAATCCATGTCGTTGCCTGGATCGGGCAAGTATCGACGTTTCGTTAATCCAGATGAGAGTGGTTCGGACGGACGGTACCTCCGAGGTAGTTCTCGCGTTGAGGACCAGGACGTGTGCAATCCAGTTCGGCGCGGCGTCATCTCCCAATCCATCCCACGTCCATCACGTCCGTCACGCCAGTGAGCCGGTCAGATTTCCACATCCGTCTCGACGACGAGATAGATGCTCGATCTAATGAGTGTTAAAGATATCGTCGTCGTGCGGAAGCGTGACTGGCAACTGCGACCTTTGGCTGTGAGACTCGTCGTCAGCGGAGGGTTCGACCCGGCTTGCATTAGACGACACGCTAGCCAGTCGTGGCATCCACGAGCAAGTGAACGACTTTGGCGGGCGGTCTGAGCTCCCTACGTTTCGTGTTCAAATCAAGGCCGGAGGAGCACGAGTACGAGATCGGCTGTCACTGCAGCGTTCATGCGTTGCTGGGCGGTTCAGAGAGAAATGCCGATGCCTTAGGTCAGGGTTGTTGTGGTCGTTGCCATTGGTCTTCCGAAGTACATCGATTATTGACTTCGTCTCACCTCCACGACAGAGATTCGATGATCGAGATGCCGTTGTGATATGTCTGGAAAGCAATACAGCACTTGACGGTCCCGCGAGAGGTTCGTCGGTACTGTTCCTGCTACAGCAAGTTTGCAAGAGAGTGTGAAGCATTTCAAGCCTCAGTACTGTTGTGTGCAGATAGTTCATAGAGGCTGGTACTCGTGAATTAGGCGTCAGTGATCAGAAGCATGTCTCGACGACTGTAAGTTACCTGCTCAGCCAAGCTCTGTATGCTATTCTCCTTGTATCATAGGTACCTACTGTATCGCCACAATCAACCGCGGACACGCTGTTTGTGCCATACACACACAACTTCCTCTCACTGCTCATCACCCACCCAATTCCAACAATACTGTCTATCTTGCCCTCTGCCTTATGTCCAAATGCAATGCCCCGAAAGCACAAAGACCGCCAAACCCGCACCACCGATCCCACTCTCCCTTCAAACGAACAGCTTGTCACCATGATACTTCGTCTCCCTCTCGTACTCTCCCATCTCGACACTCTCAACCTCCGCATCACCAACCTTTCGTTCCGGAAATCCCTTCAAACTAACCGCATAAGTAGCAACAGAGTGCGCAATCAACTTCGTATTGACCTCCCACGCCGTGTGATTCACATTGCCCACATCATCACACAACTGGTGGTAGCAAGGATCATACCAATCCCCTTTCTTGCCACCAAACATCTTCTGCTCTTTCTTCGTCTTGACGCCCTCAGCGCCCGTCGCGATTCCACCAGCGGGAATGCCGGCGCGGATGAAACCGTCGTAGTCAGACCTCCCGTCGAAGGGGATGAAAGTGTAGTTCAGTCCCTGGGCTTCATACCAGTCGACGTACAAATCTCGCAGTTCCTCCGAGCCCGTGGGATTCGCGGCGTTGGTGGCGTTGTAGATTTGGTAGGCGAAGTTGGGAGAGGCCATCATGTCGTAGTCCATGAACATGCGGATTTTCTTGTTCTCCTCGGCGGACAAGCTGGCGGCGTAGAAGTCTGATCCCAGGAGTCCTTCTTCTTCGCCGGCCCACCAGGCGAAGCGGACGCAGTTGTTGACGCGGTAGTGGGAGAGATGGGTTGCGACTTCGAGCAAGGACATTGTTCCAGATCCGTCGTCGTTGATGCCCGGACCTTCGGACACGGAGTCGGAGTGTGCGCCTAACATGACACAGTTCTCCGCATCCCCATCGACAGTCTGAGCAATGATGTTCCTCGTGTGAATCGTCTCAACCGTAGCATCAATATACGCAATCCCATCAAGCGACTTGCCCTTCCCAAGACGCTTCACAAACGACTCAGCCTCCTCCTTCGAGATCCCAAACGTAGCAACATGATCTCCATCCGGACTTCCCAGCGTACCACCAAGCGGTCCCCTCTCCGAATTGTAAATCACCGCTGCCACGGCGCCCGCTCGTCCCGCGTTCTTGGACTTCGTGCCGAATGGGCAAGTTCCTCTCTTGACCAGCACGATCTTGCCTTGCACCTCATCACCAAAATCTTTCTCTTCACAACCCTCTCCTTCAGCCAGCACAACCTCCGCGAAAACCGGTTCCCGCCCCTTCGTCGCCGGCGTCAAACTCATCGCACTCGCATTCACAACCACCTCATCGCCCAGCACCAACCTCGACTCGACGACATTCCCGCTGAATGCCGGGAAAGGCTGTTCACTCAGCGTATAGTAGTCTCCCAACTGCGCGAGTTCCGAGTAGATATACTCCAAAGTCGCAGTGTGGCCAGCGGAGCCAATGACGCGAGTCGGGTGGTTATAATCGTGCCAGGAAAGTTGAGCCAGGGCGTAAAGCGTCTGGGCTCGCGTGAGGAGGGAGGTGATGTTGATCGCGGATTGGAGAGATTCGGTGTCGACGAGCGGGAGCTTGGAGGAGGAGGTTTCAACGACCGCAGAGGTGGAGAGGAGTGGGGCCTGCGGAGGGACGGCGGAGGTCAGGGCGACAGCGGAGAGGAGGGAATAGGACAGGAGGGCTTGCTTGAGGATCGCCATCTTGAGAGCGATGGCAGGAGTGAGAGTCGGTTGAGAGAAGAGATATGTGTGAAGGTGAAGAAGATGTCGTTGTCGTGTGACTCGTTCAATCTGAGACGCGAGAGCTTATCGGCGTGTTGATGATGCGCAGTGGCTGGGAGCTCTTATCGAAACTGCCGAGAAACGTCCGATCTCAGATCTTGCATAAGGTATCGTTGGAGTCGAGTCCGTCTGGCAAGAAAACGAGTGCAAAGGAACGATATCTGGGACAGTGCCAGAATCGCCAATAGTGCTATTGCGAGCCATGCAGCCTCACCAAAGCCCAGTCAAAGATGCAGCAAATGTTCGTCAACTCATGAGATTAGGTATCCAGGTCCTCCTCAAATGTATATACTCTCCCGTCCACTCTCAACAGGACCCATCATCCACCACGCCTATATGTACAGGTAGAAGATGATATAGATACACTCCACCGCCATCGAGGTGCTGCCGTCCAAAAGCTCCCGCAAAAGGTCCACCAACCAACTCCATGCACCAGGGTATATTTCTTCCTTTCCTTCCCTCCAAGTCAAGAACGCCTCGCTTTTTCGCTGCCAAAAATGACAATTGTGCTGTTGTGTCCTCCGATTTGACGCGGCTGTGCTGTACTCCGGCGCTGCCGTTGTCCGCTCGTTCGTTGCACGTCCAGCCGTGTCACGCAAGTCCTACAGTGTGCCGGTCATCTGCCTGTTCCAGATGTTCCCAGCTCTTGTTCTGTCGTTCAAGTCTAATCCTGACGTTGCTTCTCGCCGCCAAAGCCAGGATGCATCATGCCACTCTCCGCATCAGGACCACGCTCATATGATCGCTCGCCCTCCAA
Source organism: Zymoseptoria pseudotritici STIR04_4.3.1 (assembly GCA_000223685.2). Classification (NCBI taxonomy): domain Eukaryota; kingdom Fungi; phylum Ascomycota; class Dothideomycetes; order Mycosphaerellales; family Mycosphaerellaceae; genus Zymoseptoria; species Zymoseptoria pseudotritici. The sequence continues at coordinate 146,544 of AFIR01000253.1, forward strand.
GCTCTCCTCGTCCTCTTCACTGATCGCACCGTCCACCCTGCTGTGCCTGTTGGGTTTGGGCGTACCATTTGTCTTCTCGCCCGGCTGCACGGCCTCCATTCCTCCACTGACGACCTTGTTGCTCTCCTGCACAGTATCACCGTCACCGTGAGCTCCGACGACAGGCTTTGGCTCGTTGCTTCGGTTCCTGGAAAGGGTATTATGCGCGATGCTGTTCTCTTGACCGATGCTGTTCGGCGGCATGCTATTCCGCGCCATGAGTCCGGGACGATTGACGTCAGCTCCGGTCGCGGCGTTCTCCTCGTCGAATGAGAAAGCGTCCGCCTCGTGCTCGTTGAAGTCCTGTCCGGGGTTGGCGGTTTCGTATTCGAGCGCCTTGACGAAGTGGTAGAAGCCGACGGCGACGAGGCAGCCGAGAAGCGGGCCCAACCAGTAGATCCAGTGGTAGCCAGGGAACGAGCCGAGGACAACGCAGGGGCCGAAAGCGCGGGTAGGGTTAACGGCTCCTGTGTGGAAGAACATTCGTCAGCGAGTGACGACAAGGGAGAGAATGAACGAGAGCCGATACATACCTCCGGTGAAATAGACGCCAGTCAATTCAGCAATGAAGAGTGCGAGACCGATACCGATTGGTGCGATAAAGGTTGCCTTGTGCTTTTCGGCAGCCAGCATGAAGATCGTGAAGACGAGTTCGACAGTGAGGAACATTTCGATGACTGAGTGTGGCAAGGTCAGCGCAAAAGCTGGAGAATGCGAGAAGACTCAGACATACAGAGGCCTCGCGCAATAGAGGTCGTTGAGTTGAGCGTGGTGGTGACATTCAGAGGACCGGGAAACAGAGCGGCGACGACACCCGAAGCTGCGATACTGCCGAGCATTTGGGAGATGAAGATGAGTCCAGCTCTCCGCCACGTGACGGCTCCAATCAAGGCCATTCCGAGGGTGACGGCTGGGTTGAAGAGGCCTGGAGAGTGGTGTCAATGTGTGTGCTCGTACGGACTGCCGCCTCTTGTACTCACCACCGCTGATACGGAAGAACACCCATGCATTGACGGCCAGACTAAAACCGAAGGCCAGGGAGATGTACATGAGCGTGCTGGCATTGGGAACCTGGGAGATGCCATTCTCGGTACCGGCAGTACCTGTCGTACCGTCTTGCACACCGGCCGCGGCGGCGTTGGCGACTTGTGTTGCACTGAAAGCGAAGAAGAGGAAGAGGACTGCATTGAAGACTGTCAGCGGGAGTGAGAGGAGCGATCCCGATGCGGATGATACTCACACGTTCCAATAAACTCGCCTACCATGGCAATGAAGTGGTTGCGGGTTTTGTTGGGGAGGAAGCCCAGGAACGGAATGCGGAGCTCATTTCGGTGTGTCGGCTTGTGAGAGTTCCCGAGAAAGGGAATGTTGAAGTGGAAGTTCTCGGTGGGATTGTCCATGACCATCGTGACGGTGGATCAAAGGTGAGTTCGGTAGGTGTGTTGTAGTGTCGCCAGTACTGATGATGAGGACGCCGTTGTAGAGAACGAATGCAAGCGATAGATGCGAGGAATGCGGGTAAGCTGATGAGGTAGATAAGGCTGTGAGGTCGATGTGTTGTGTGTTTGGTGAGGATTCGGAGAAGAGGTCAAGTCCAGGAGCCAGGAGGAACAAGGTAAACACGCGATTCAAGCATCAGCAACGCATGGGATCTGCGAGGTAAGCACGGTGGTGGAGAAGAAGAATGTGAGGAAGAAGGACGGAAGGAAACAAGCTCGCAGCCGCAGGAACGTTGGACCGGTACTCGGTTGTTGAAGAACTTGTGAGAGATGAGGAAGCGCGCAAAAGGCTGGACTGAAATAGACGACTTGGCCAGAATGCCCCTTCGTCATGGCTACCGGTTTTCGCGTTGAAGAAGCGTGCGGATCAGCGAGAAACATTGACTTTTGTGGTGCGGGAAGAGCGATAGCGTTGATCTAGTCGAACCAAAATGCAAGAGCCGAATGCGTTCACATGCGGGAGAGGAGACGAACTGGTGGGAGACGGCGACATGATGAGCTGGTGACGACAGGAGCTCAGCCATGCATGTATGCGTCGGTGGCAGGTCTTGTATGGAGGAGGCGAACGCAGTCTTAGAGCTCTCCTGCTGCATACAACAGATGTGGTGGTGTGGAGTGCATATGTGTACTGTGCTGACATTTAGCGTGCGACATCTCGGCTCGTGTCAACTCAAAATATCCCTTGGGTCCCTCCTCGGTCGCGTTGATGAAGAGATTGGTTCGCATCGTGTCGTTGTGGTTCTGGTCTTTGAAGAATACACATACCGCTCGCAGACCGTCGTTGTGCTGACTGGCAGTGAATCGTCCGAGCCTGCGGTTTGCGCGTGAGATTCGACACTGCAGGTCAGCTCCCAGCTCCTCCTTGATATCGTCGTCATCGAAGGACACACGATCGACCTGTGCACGCGCCAAATGACCGATTCGCGAGTGCCGGCAGCGTGGTGTATCGACTTCCTGGAGCAGATCCCGTGCGAACAGAAGCACTACATCCGTGGCACTGCGAAGTGATTCCGCTCCTCGAGTTCCGAAGGGAAGCATGGCATGAGTGCAGGATCATGCTCGTCAGTCGTTGAACGCTCGATGTCTGCGGCAAGGTGCGTCGCTCCCCTTGATCATGCGACTTCAGCAAGGCCTCGGGCATGCTTGCATGAGGGAGGAAGGGAGGGAGGGCACATATATTTGTCACACGTGATGCTCTTGGGCTGCTCGTCACAACTCTGGTGGGGTGTTTCGTAGAAGATCAAGGAGAAACGGGTGTCGCGGATCGAAGTCTTCCGCCCAGTCCAAAGGATTCTCCAGACGGGGTCTCCTGACAGTGTTTACCTTGGAACTATTCTATACCTCCCCCTCAAACTGCTACTGAAGTCCCTCGAACAAGCTGCCGTTTCATCATCCAGTGATCCTGGTCTTTTCCATCATACCTCTGGCCCTGTGCATTTCCTCTCGGATTTGTTTTTACCGTCAGCCGCTTCGCTTCTGAAGTCATAGGAAGGAAGTCGAATTCATCATCGCGTGATTCATCCCACCTCGCCTCCCATCTCCAGCTCACCATCACCTCGACTTTCGATCGACCCCACTTCCTACCGACGACTGACGCCTCGATCGCCTTTTCACAATCCACACGCTCCAGCACCACCTTTTCTTGCATACCCAGCGATACGATCATTCCAACACTTCTGGATGCGATCTCTCACCACCTAAGCCGACCAGCTGCGTCCGGTCTCGCCGGCTGCCTTCTGACCTTCGCCACGACCTCGACAATCATAATCCACCATGCGACCGCTACGCTTCCTGCTCACCCTCATCTCCTGCTGCCTCGCCTTCCTCCTCCTTCTCGCCATCGGACCATGGATAGGCTCATCTCGCGCAGAGACCTCGACGCAAGAGAACTACAACTCCTACTACTGGCACACGCCTTCCTCCCTCTTCCCTCCTTCGGCGATCATCAGCATTACCGATGACAATTCCACAAACTTCCTTGCCAGACCTGCTGCGTTTGGTCCATTACTACCCTCGAAGAGTCTGAGCGGCCAGCTTTGGATCGGAAGTGGATTCGGAGATGATCATCTGGGAAGAGGTGGCTCAGGCGCTGGCGCAGAGTTGGGATGCAGTGATGTTCCAGGATGGGAGGATGGCAAGTGGTATGGAGCGAAGAAGATTCCGGCCGACGTAAAGGGCACAACATCGGAGAAAATGATGGCGAGTACGGGCAAGGAGAGGCGGTCATTGAAAGAGGGTGAAGACGAGGAGGATAATGACGAGGCACAACCGACAGAGCACGACGGCACAGACGATCATCTCCATCACCCACTGCTAGACACTGGGAAGCCAGCTGGGACTGGCAAGAAAACGGCGCATGCGGACATTCAGTCTTTACAGGAAAGCGCGGAGATTGCAGGCAAGGTCGTGCTGCTCAGTCGAGGTGGATGCGGCTTTCTGGAAAAGGTCAAGTGGGTGCAGAGAAGAGGTGGCATTGCATTGATTGTGGGAGATGACATTCGTGGTGGACCTTTGGTGACGATGTACGCTCGTGGGGACACGTCCAACGTCACCATTCCTTCGGTATTCATCTCGCACATGACGGCGCAGCTGCTATCGAGTCTAATGCCGTCGGGTGCATTATCTGGGAATTCAGATGATGGACTCGGCCAGACCGTCAAAGTTGATGGCAAGGGACGTAAGACGGAGAAGGCGAAGCTCACAAGCACCACGGCTTCGGCGAAGGCAACTTCGACTACGAGTGCGAAGAATGCCGAAGAGGCTAGCACACAGGACGCGGGTGAGACGACTGCCATCCACCGAGGATGGTTCTCTTTCTTCACCGGAAGTACCACGAAATCCAAGAATAGCAGACGACCACCGAGCAGTGGGAAGATTGACTGGTCTTCCCAGAAAAAGCTCGAGGATGATGGTGTGAAGAAGGCCGTCAAGACCGCCCTGACATTCACCTCCGAGAGCGATACACAGCCAAAAAGTGGGAACAGAGATGGGTTCATGATTGGCGTGCAGGACTGGAGAGATCCCGATTTGGTCGCAGCAGCAAAGGAGAGCCAGCAGAGTATTTCGACATCAGCAAGCTCTACATCTGCTACACGATCGAAGACGAGCGAAGTCTCGACATCTACCTTGCAAGGTGGTAGAATCACACCCGGCAGCGGCCAATACAAGAAGTCACAGCACACCGCAGTCGATCTCCAACAGGGATCCGATTCTGACAGCGTCGATTCAACTTCGCACAAGACATATCTAGATGGCCACCCTGGGCGATCACGCAGCTGGTTTGGTCGGCTTTTCTTCTCCACGCCGAGCCAGAGCGATGATTCATCACGTCTCGCCGAAGGTCACTCCGCTTCCGCCTCTTCTACAAACGATGCCGACGTTTTGCTCCCGCCCACAGACGGCGAAACTACTCCAGCCGATGACGAACCTCATCACGAAGGACTCTGGGTCACCCTCTCCCCGGCATCCATGTCCACCTCTCCCTTCTTCGACACACTGCTCGTGCTCGTCGTCTCCCCTCTCGTGACGTTGACCATCGTCTACGCTATGCTTCTCCTCCGCTCTCGCATCCGTCGCCGCCGCTGGCGCGCACCAAAGTCAGTCGTGGAACGCCTGCCAGTCCGAACTTACCAGACCATGCCGTCGACCACTACGTCCTCTTCTCAATCTGAAATCTCCGCCGCGGCCAGCCTACCGGCCATGTCTACCGCAGTGTCGACCTCACCAATCTCACCAACAACTACCACGCCTCTACTACAAGCATCCTCCCGCCCAATCACCACACGCCCGCCTCGTCCTCGATCACGCACCACCTCCACCATCCCTCCCGCCTCATCCTCCCTCCTCTCCACCGACAGCGCAAGTCCAACTCTTGATCAATTGGAAGAAAAGCGCGCGAGTGGCCTCGCTGAATGGCGTCGTCGTTATGGTGGCAAACAGCGCGAATGCGTGGTTTGCCTGGAGGAGTATGTCGATGGAGTCAGTCGGGTCATGTCGCTGCCTTGTGGCCATGAATTCCACGCGGAGTGCATGTAAGTTCGCCATCCTTCTTGATGTCATCATTGATAGAGTGCATCTTGCTGACGTGTAGAATAGCACACCCTGGCTTACGACCCGAAGACGAACATGTCCCATCTGTAAAGGCGACGTGGTGAGGAGTCTCGCGCGGTCGAGCGGCAGTACGCCTCGCAGCGCCGCCGACGACTCATACCTAGCGAGCGAGTCTTTTCCGCCTTCGACGAGCGCGGAGACGAGGAGAGGATTCGAGCTGGTCGAAGAGGACGAGGAGCGAAGAGGAAGAGTCGAAGTCGCGGATGAGGAAACGGTGCTGTTGGGTCATGAAGATGGCGTTCGAGCAAGGGAGGATGTAAGCAGGGAACGAGAGGCGGAGGAAGATTTGGAGAGAGGCGGTGGGCGATGAAGTCCCCCTCTCCCAACACGAAGAGCACCACGAACGGTTTGGAATGATTGACTTGTCTTTAGCGTTGCGTCTCATCTGGTTTGACTTGGGCATCGGAACGACCGGCGTTTCTGTCCTTGTGTGCTGCACGACGATCTTTTCCTTGGACAAATAATGATACCCGTTTCTCGTTCCTTGCACGCCAATCGTTCATTTCAGAACATGAACATGTCCCACTTTCCCGCCTCCTCTCACTTGCGCACACATTTCAATCCCCTGCAATAGCCATTACAGCAATCGGTATCCGCAGTACAGTAGTCTACAATATTGAATTTCTCAAATCAGCATCTTCACCAGCTATGTTCGAGCTTGAAATTGACTCGACTCACCACCGTGTTTTTTGCAGTCCAAACAAAGAATCGTCTTGTCGTCGTCGGCGGTATAGCACTTTTGTCCTCGAGGGCACCAACCGCCGGTATCGCCACAAGGATCTGCGCAGCGCAAAGGTCTCCGTCAGTCCCGTCGCTCTTTTGGTAAAAGTTTTGGAAATGTAATGGGTTTGGATGAAGAGTTCTGTAGTATGAGGTGATGAACGAGCGGACTTACTGTGACATCTACTCCGCCCACGATCGTAGAGACACTGCATTCCTGGGCAACACCCATTCGTGGTATCAACGCAATATGCTATTTGGAAGAAGGATTAGAGTGGGGAAGTTTTTTTTTGAGGAGAGCGACGACGACGACGACGACGACGGGGGCGGCGTTACCTCCTGCTCCGGGACAGGTGGCGTGGATGAGAGGGAAAGCGAGAGATATGGCGAGGAGGAGGAGGTGGGTAGGGAATTTCATTTTTTTTGGGGGTTCTGATGAGTGGTTTTTTTTTCGTGAGGATGCTCGATGCGGAGTTGAAAGGAGCGTGAGTATACAGGCAGATATTCGGATGCGGCGACGAATAGGGAACGGGAGTTTGCAAAACGTTCAGGAGGGTTCGAAGAGGTGTGAGACCGATAGGGAGAGAGAGATAGAGAGGCAGAGAGAGAAAGTTGATTGAAGGTTGTACCGGCAGGGGGGAAGACCTGCGCCTTGAAAGACTTTGTCTTTTACAAGCAGCACTGGGTTCTGCCCTCTCCTCATTACACGGACTAGGCTAGAACTATGTGACCCCTGTATCTCAAGTCCACTCTCTTCCCTGCCTTTCGCAGGCTGAGAAACGACCAAGGACTGTTATCCGCAGTCGAACTCCGCCACTCCACCGTTTGAACCTCTCACCTCCTCTTCTTCAGACACTTCCCGCCCACGCCACTGCAATGCATACTGCAGCAGTCGGTATCCTTCTCGCAATCCACTATCACGATTCGCATTTAGCAATTCCTCATAATTCCGCGAGACTGGCGTGTTGGAAGTCATCGCACTCACCACCGTGAGTTCTGCAATACAGACAGTATCCAGCGCTGTAGTCGCGATTGGCGTAGCACGTCTGTCCTCGAGGGCACCATCCGCCGTTGTAAGGTTTGCAGGGAGCTGCGCAGTGTGAGTGTTCGTCGCGCGGACGGTTTCGTGGTATGAAACGCTTACTGTGGCACCTTAGCCGTCCGCGGTCTTCGGTGCACTGCAAGTCTTTGTCGCATGGGTTTAATTCACCGCAATACGCTGGCGGATTGGTCAGATCACTGTGAGAGCTCTGCGAAGAGGATCGTTGGAGACGTACCTCCTGCCCCGAGACCGGCGGCGATAGGGCGGATGGCAAGCGTCAGCGCGAGGAAGATTTGAGGCGTGATCTTCATCTTTGCTTCCTGCTTCCTGGAGATGATGAGACCGACGTGCAGTCGATGCGGGTTGAGGCGTTGGTGTTCGGATGGACCGTTGCGGGTTGCGCCTGTATATTGCGAAACGGAGTTGGCGATGGAGCGAGGTAATTGAAAGGCCCATGAGAGCCAGAAAAGAGAGGTCGAGAGAGAGGCGAAGACCTGCGACATGAGGGTCTGGCCGTGCTGGCATCGTGCACTGGGATCTGCCTTCTCTTGATGTTCTATGGACAGGCCACGCCCTGGTTTCAGAGCCTCTTTGGACCTTCAATGTCCAGCATTGGTTGTTCTGGAATGATTCGACGGCTTTTCCTGGCGCGCATCATATAGGACCCCCGCTCGGTTCGCGAATGAGGCTCGGCTATTTCATACACACCGGGTGGAAGGTGGCGTATCTCGGCTGCTTAGAGTGATCGAGTCGTGATATCTGGAGCATCAGGCTCTCTGGCATGGAAGCGGGGCAGATGTCCTGAGCACGGCGTACCCTGTGCTCGCATCGGAGTGTCTTGTCTTCGATTCGAAAGCTTTGCGATATGTGGCTCGTGCAAGTCACGGCCGTCTTGAACTGTTTTCAATGGCTCGGATGCCAAGCATACCGCCTTCTGTATTTGCGCCAACACTTGCTTCCGGGGCAAGACCCATAACAAGCAGTCCACAGTCGCCCTCCGTGATCTCCCATTCGAACTCGTGTTCCCTGTCCGTCTCCTCTATGGTGGACGGTGACACACGCCTTTTATACAAGGGCCAGTACAGCAGTCCCAGTCTCCAAGACATCCCTCCTCTACAAAAATCCCGATTAGCACTTCAAAGATTCCAAAGCTTCGAGCTTGCATGTCCGATCAGAACAGGAAATTTTTCACTTACCACCGTGTTTGAAGCAGTCCATGCACATGATAGTTTTGTTGTCGTCGGCTGTATAGCACTTCTGCCCATGTGGGCACCAGCCTCCTGTAAGGCCACAGGGATCTGCGCATGTATCATCAGTGTCACCGGTCTGGTGAGATTTGTATTACCCACAATCCGACGTACTGTGACATGCGCTGCGTCCGCGATCGTAAAGGCACTGCAGTCCTTCGCAGCAGCCATCCTTCGTATCGACACAATACGCTTGTCAAGCACCCAAGGTCAGCGTAAAAGGATTCTGAGGAGAGCAAAGATATCGAGACGTAAATCCTGGTCCAGGACAATTAGGAGGAAGAGGTGGAGGTTTATAAGCGGGAGGCGGGCCCCGAGCGACGGCGACGGCGAGCAGAAGGACTTGAGGGTAAATCTTCATTTTCGGTGTTTTTCCGAGGGCTGTGAGCAGGCCTGCGAGTCGACGCGGCGCTGGTACTGAGGTCGAGGTGTACAAATCGGTGGTGGCCTGATACAATGCTCGAGCGGCGTAATCCTCGACGGACCATGAGCTCGCTGTCTTCCTGGCGTCCCGAGTGCGCGTATGGCACACCGATCCTTCGACGGATGTGAAATGCTTCTGGGATGAAGCTCTCTGTTGTGGAGCTCAGGCTTGTTCATTCATTGCCAAAGTCAATATAGGATGAGTCCGGACGTCGGCAGCGAGGAGGTCAAAAGTTCGGCGGGTGTGGCGAGGATGAGGATTTGAAACTTGTTCTGCCGAGCAGGGAATGTCCCGTGCTCACGCACTGGGATATCATGTCTTGACGTTCGTCATGACGTGGTCTTTCATTGCAAGGACAGGCTCAGGCCTGTTCGCAGAGGGCATTGGAACCAGCATCAAAGTGCTTGACATCATCTTTGGTGGCACCATCCTGGGACCTCAGCGGATCTTAGACATCGCCTGTAAAACGGCCGGCTCATTGCGAGTACTGAGAAGAGTAAGAGACTGCAGTGATCGAATCTGGGCCGTAAAGACGCTGATAGAACGGATGGAAGGGATCAAGAGTGGAAGGCAAGTAAGATGTCGGCGCGGATTCTCTTGCTTAGAAGTGATGCCGGCCGGCATCACTTCTAGTCAGGCACGTTGCAGCCGGCGCTGCCGGCTTACCTAGGTTTCCTTTTCCTTCGCTCCTTCACAGGTGGCTGTTCGTTGATTCTGGAAGAGCAATGGAACTTCATCAATGGCGAACAAAGATGCCGAGGTCTCGTATGATCAGTCAGGGCACGAGTGACTGGCGACTCCGTCTGATGCTCACGTCGACGGCACGTCGCCTGCGAGTCAAATCGCAAGCGATGCGTCGCGGTGCTTCACTTCTGCAACCCGTCTTTCATCCACCAAAGGCACACTGACCACCTTTAGAATGGCATCCTTTCTCGAACCGGACCGGGTCATATGTATGCTCCCGCTCCTGCAGCTGTTGTGTTCTCAGCACGACTCTAAGCTGCAGTCAAACGCTTGAGCAGCAAGCCTTTCTTTCACCAATGTCTTCGCGCAGCAATCTTCACTCCTCACCTCGCATCTTCTTCTTCAGTTCTGTTCTTCCATCTCCTTCAACTGCCTCTTGCTCTGCTTCAGTGCCCAGAGAGATCAGCCTCCGCCTCACTCGACGCACCACTTTTTCGACTCACATCAGCTATTAGTCAAACACCTTCCATTCCCTCCATCATGGGCGCCTGGGCACTCACCCTCTTCTCCTGCGACTACGACCTCGATCTGATCAAAGAGCTCAGCAGCCTCACCGGCCTTCCTCAGCGAGAAGCCGAAGCTGGCAAACTCGCATCCAACGCGTCCACCGCCGCCCAACGCCAGGCCGACCACGCCAGACTCCAAGAAAGCATCAATCCAAACTCAATCGCCACTCTACCTCTCCCTGCCCGAGTAGCAGCCAACGACATCCACTACTCCGTCTACGCCAAACTTTGCTCCGACCCCGAGAAGATCCGCCTCCACCTCGACTCCGGCATCCTCCACCAGCACATGACCCGTCTCAGCCAGGAAGTCACCAAAGCAAACTCGTACTGGCGCACAGATCCCTACGGTCCAGGCTACCAGCTCGTCATGCTAGGCTGCTGCGCAATGACACTCGGCGCTCACCTCACCTCCGCCGAGAAGGACATGATGCGCGCCCACTACCGCTCCGTCCACTTCATGCGCGACGCCGTTACGCAGATCGAGATAGCGCTGGATCCAGATGAAGGCTACGTCAACGGCATTCCGTGGGACTTTTGCACCAAAGCCATGTACGAGGGCTCCAAACATTCGGAACAAGATCAGCTCTTCCCGGGCGCTGGAATGATGAATTGTTGGGCTCCAGATCACGGGCGTAGTAGAGATGAGATGGCACAGTTCCGCGCTATGGCTTTGAGGTCGAGACATCGTATGACGCCTGCGCAGCTCGCTAAGACGATGCGGAGTCTTGACTACGATGCCTACGATCTCAGCGACGAGGTCAGGGCGCAGAGTTTGGAGGGATATGAGCACTTCTTCGCCGCGGATGTTTGTGGCGGATGCGGGAAAGGCGAGAGCAGGAACGGAGGAGGTCCGCTGCAGCTCTGCCAGCGATGCAAGGCTGTGAGATACTGCTGCAGAGAATGTCAGAAGGGGCAGTGGAGGTTCCATCGAACGCATTGCGGGAATTGAGGGATATTGGCGAGGATGGGGTTGGAGGGCGTGCGAGCTGGATCACGTCAGTCGCATAGGTCATGAATGTGCTTCAAGGAGGAATTCCAGAGCGTGTGGGTAACATGATGGCGAAGATGCCCGGTTTGGTGTGAGTAAAGCATCCTGTGACAACCATTTCCGAGTGGACAATGCTATCCTGGTATTGATGGGAAATCGTTAGATAGATCCTGCACTGCATGCTGTCCTGTCAAAGCTTGCGACTTTGTTGTTCTCCACGCATGTGCAAATGACTTGTTCAGAGTATGCTTGCGGCTGTCTCCCTTTCGAGGCGGGTGCTGTAGCCTTTGGTCATAGTGGTGAAAAGTCGACCGTGCCGCTTTAGACACGCAGCGTCGGGTCCGCTCAACTAGAAAGGTAAATCGTTGCACAGGAGCAGGAGGTATGCGGTAGATCGGAACCACAACATTGAACCTGATTTTTCATCTCGGATTGCACTGGGAAGGAGGCAGGCCTGCGCAATGAATGTAATCACAATTCGTGCTAATCGGTTTCCGCGAATAATCCTTGGCTCGCGGCGTCTCGTTTCTTCCCTCCGGCGGCGCCGGCGCGAGTCGATGCAGAGTGAAGGTGTCGAATCGTGTATAGCGAAGGTCCGGGGATGCCCGAGACCGTCGTTCTCGCGCGGCGTCTTGAATACGATCGTAATCGCTGTGACCAGTGGTAGCAGTTAGCGTTGGAGCAGCGAAGACGCGTTCGCACGTTGGCAGACTTATCGTTCCCACATGGATACGAAGAGGCGATTCGATCGACTGGCTCTGTTGTAGACCGTGAAATATGGCTCGGGCGTCGACACCTGCCTAAGGCTACATCTGCTTAGTCATAGCCCTCGACTTACCGTACCTCGTTCCAGGTTCTTGCCTTTTTTCCCTTCTCGTCCATCCACTGCGATTGATCGACAAAGGCATACATTCAATCAAGCTGGCGGGATTTTACGATACAAGCGAGAGAGCCTTCGTATCGCACGTCAACCATCGGGAAGACTATATACTCTGCTCTTCTGACGCCGACGAATGACCATTCCAAACACGCCTCCGCAAAACCCCATCCGCTCGATGAATCCCGCACAGCGGCTCGCAGCCGAACATCGACTCGGTCTCTTGCTCGTATTAGCTGACTCGAACTTCAACTTGTATGCAAGTTATGCACTGTCAAAGGAAGTCGTTTTGCAGGCTGTCAAAGGGCTTCTTGTTCGAAGACATGGAGCGCGTTGGCGATGGACAGCCAATTACAGGAACCAATCTATCGATAGTCGTCGGCGAGGGTTTGAGACAGTCCGGAGATCCTGGCACCTACAGCTCCCGGACCAAAAGCAAGAATAAGTTCCGTTTTACACTTTGGGACCATTCCTCGCAGAGTGAGGATTGTTATCTCAGACAAGGTAGTTCGTGCAAAGCTCACACGATCTCGGCCGGGTAAGACGCTTCCAATTCGACAAAGGCCTATGTTTGCAGGCCTTTCTGCTGTGGACGCCTTCCGAGTGGATATTCCTGTATACACTATGCAGTCCACAGGCTGTATACGAGTGCATTTTGGACCCTGTTCACACCTTGTCTGAGGCTTGATGACCTGATTACAAGGGTGCGGACCAATCCGGTCCCGGGACATGTTTTTAAGCCTTGCAAGAACGCTGTTCACACCGATGCGTTCGCATGTTTCTCGATGTTCGGCAGGCCACTCACAACCACCCGAGCTATGTGCCAGTCTCTACGTACGCGGGGAGAGATTTCACCATATACGAAATGGCAAGAAACCATGCAGCGGACTGGCACTTCGGAGCAGACACACCTCCAGTTCACTAGCGGAACTACGACACCTGTGAAGAACACTATCAAGGGGCGTGCTCGCTATCCGCTCACCCTGACACGTCGTTCATGCATATGCAGGAGGCATCAGACCCCACGCTCGCGCCGGTCTGTTCCCGGAGTATCTGGATCTCCCCAACCGAGAAGCGCACAGGACCTGCTTTGACAAGGAAGACGCCCACGCTCAACTCTGTTAGATGTTCCCAGCATCGCCGTTTTTGCATCAGAAGGATCGGCAGTCGTCCGTGCTTCCCCGTCAGAGGGTTTCACATGCCGCAAAGTCCCACGTGGTGTGCTTGATTGCTGTCGCAAGCTCTCGTACAATGGAAACTCATACATTGGCTTTCCGTAAAGCAAGAAGTGGATCCACCGTCACCATGAATGTCAAGGTACGGAATCGTCCGCGAAGCAACTGGCTCGTATCTGCAGGCATCCTCGTCGGTAAGGACTATAGTCTATAGTGCTGTGCTTGACGGACCACGCTAAGTGGTTAGATCTTCCTACCGAGACGCCTTACGGATGCGTCGCAAACGAGAGAGAGAAGCCGTAAAAGCTGCAGATTGCCTCGCCGGCTCGCCACCAGATCCGAGTTGGAGTGGCATCCCTCCATCGCCGCTTTGCTAATGGGAACTGAGATTGAACAAATACGAGATACCTGCCGTCCCTAAACCCTGAGTTGTCGAAAGGTCGCATACTTCCGAGACCCCCATTGCAGGTTCCAAGGGTCCCTGTCAATGAAGCAAGATGTGCGTCGAACTTGAGAAGTCGTTGACACATCATGCTGTGAGTATCCAGTTCACGCTGTTGGCATTGGTGGGAGAATTGCCGACAGCATTCAAGTACATGGTTCACGTGAGAAAAGGGAGAGTATAGCCGTATTCTCGCTTCACAAGCTCAACATTGTCGAGTCAAAGGACGTCGTCGTCGACATGATTGGACATCAGGGTCACGCTGCGACTCGCGGAAGCTGTCAGCGCCATTGTGATTCAAGTCAACAGATTGAGGCACTATCGAAGCGGTGGGCTTGATGCGAAGGCTATAAGGCTCCTCAAGCATCTGCGTGTCCGTCTCGACAGCATCTTCCCGTTCCAAGGCCAATCCTCATCTTCACACCCTCACGCCATCACATCTTCGAACGGTTACATCTGTCCGTCCAAGGTGCGAACCGGTCTTCATCCGCAACGCAACATGCAGATCTCTTCCACCCTTGTCACCTGGCTGTCGCTCGGTGCGGCTCTCGAGAAATCGTCTCTTGAGAAGGCGTCGCTTGAAGCGAGGGCGTATTGCGGGAGGCTAGGCGGTCCGTCTTGACCACCTCATCAAAATCACTTCTGCACATTCTCTAATATCACTCTAGACGGCTGCAAGATCAACAAGAATGACGGATCAGACAACTGCTGTCCGGATTATCAATGCGCGAAGTACTTCTGTACCCACGACTTCGAGCTCTGCTACAAATGCGAGTACTTCGGCGGTCCGGATCGAAAGCAGTAAAGGTTGGTATATCATCATCATCCGCAACGTCTCCTTCCAATTCGTACTGATCTCCGCTTCAGACACATGCACCCGCGCGACAATCTCTTTGAAGAGACTCTGGGTCGTTGGTGCTTAACAAATTGCCAGATGGACGGAGTGTTCGAGCAGTCGCGGGAGGAAGGAGAGACGGGACGGACTTTCATTTAGCGATTGTGACAGTGGAATTTGAAAAGTCATTCGTTTGAAGCGATCCGAGAAAGAGTTGCTTTCCCACATGGCTCGACCTCATACATGCATCGTTTGGTCCAAGGGGCTGTGCTTTGACGGGGGTGCGCTCGTAGCCCATATTGCAAGTTGGACGTAAAAGGAAGAAGAAAGGCGAGGAAGAGTTGACCTCCAGGCTCCGACTCTGACGCCGGCAAACGCGGCTGTTCCAAGCAAAAGAGGTTAGACCGTGGGGTCCATTTCTGGGGATCAAATGTGGGGAGGAAGTCCAAGCTACTTGGTTGAAAATCGGAACGCCCGCCCTTGAAATCCCGCCTAAATCGTTCCGTTTTTCAACCAAGGCAGGGGGAAGTCGTGGAGTGTTGGGCGACCTCACTTCCTTCACGGTCCAACTCTTGCTGCGGTAGCAAGACACGCTGCCCCAATCCATCGCCGTGTGACCGTGTCGATGTTGCTGTGGATCGGCTTTGCTCACGTGCGTCAGATGTAGAGCTAGAGGCACAGCATGAGGACGCAGAAGGCGCAGGTGAGAGCGAAGGATGGAGCTGGCTCGCCGAGGACGGCAAATGTGGGACGGAGAACGCTATCATGCTTGCTGATCGGCTGTGTGAGGTGAGTGAGGGAAACGTATGTTCTGGATGCTCATGGCACTTCGGTCTCTCTTGACGTTTCTTTGATACCCATATCTGTTATATTCTGGACAACTACTTGGAGATTCTGACTGGAGCTGTCAACATTGGAGCACTGTGGTTTCTGGATTGCCTCGGCCGTACAGTCCGAAGCGGAAACAATACGCTTGCGATCTACTGTCGACGCAATTGAAGTTCACATTCATCCGGAACAGAAGACCTACCAAAGGTTCTCAAACCGCATCCAAGAATCTTTCCTACCACTTGAGCCATGGCCTTCCCTCGCCCAACCCGCGCCTTCAGATCTCCTCTCACCGCGGAAACCCTGACCAAGACGACCGCCATTGTTGCTTCTGAGCCCGGCGAAGATCACAAACCCGCTTCCAACTGGTCTCTACAGGAATTCTATGTTCCGACGGAGCTGAACGATGGAGAGGTGTTGGTCGAAATGGTCGCGACAGGGATCTGTCATACTGATATTTCGTTGACCGGCCCAGGGATGGCGCAGGGGTTCCCGATAGTGCCAGGGCATGAAGGTGAGTGCTTGTGCGGTCTTTCGTTTTGAAGGTCGGGTCCGCGGGAGTGTTGAAAATGAAATCGCCGTGAGTAGATGGACTGCCGAGCTCTGTTCCTCATGGGTTCTCGGATCAATTTGCGGATCGCGGATCCAGATGCTCAAATGCCCATCGACTGGTCCTCGGGTCCTCGACGGCACCCTGGTGAACATTGGAGACAAGGCAGCTCCACAATATCAATCACAATTGATCTGACGCCCCTCCCAGGCTCAGGTTACATCCGTGCCCTTGGCCCATCCCTCACGAAATCCTCCCTCCAAATTGGCGACCCAGTCCTCCTCTCCTTCGACCACTGCACCGCCTGCCCTTCCTGCACCTCTTCTTCACCTGCCTACTGCGACACCTTCGCTCCCTTAAATCTCTTCGGCGAGTCCTCCGTCTTCCACTCCACCTCCTCTCCCTCTGAGTCCAACGCTATTGGAGGCAAATTCTTCGGCCACTCTTCCTTCAGTAAGATGTCCATCGTCAAGGAGACGAGCGTTCTCAGCGCAAAGGGATTGGTGAAGGATGTGGAGGAGCTAAAACTGTTTGCGCCGCTGGGATGTGGGATTCAGACCGGCGCGGGTGCGATTTTGAATCTGGTGAAGCCTGGGAAGGAGGATGTGGTGGCTGTTATGGGGCTGGGAGGGGTCGGTTTGAGTGCTGTTATGGTGAGCTTGTCGTCCACGTCTTTCTATTCGAGGACCTTGTGAGAGCCTGCTTCAAGAATGACAAGTGCTGATGAGGCTACGAACAGGCTGCGAAAATCGCTGGGTGTAAGGCAATCATCGCCGTCGACCGCGTTGCCTCCCGTATTGAAGAAGCAAAGTCGCTCTTCGGTGCCACGCACGGCTTGAACACGACCGGCGTGGAAGACCTCGCTGCCGCCCTCAAAGAGGTCACGGCCGGTAGAGGGCCAAATGTTGTCATTGAGAGTACGTCTTCATCCACTTTCATCGCACTGAACTTCTAGCCCATCTCGATGCTAACAATCACCTCCCTAGCGACCGGCCACCCCGCCGTCCTCGAAACAGCCTACGCCTCGGTCGCAACAAAAGGTTCCTTTGTCATCATCGGCGGCCCACCTCAAGGCTACGAGATGAAATTCGACTACGTCCAACATTTATTCCGGGGCATCAAAGTGTTCGGCTGTGTGGAGGGAGACTCCGTGCCGGAGAAGTTCATTCCTGAGATGATCGCGTACTATCGAGAGGGGAGATTGCCCGGTAAGGTGTCCCTTGTTTGTCTATTGGAAAGCCTTGAGCGGCCTGGTAGGTGCGTTGCTGATCGAACGGTGTAGTGGACAAGATGGTCAAATTTTACAAGGCCGAGGACTTTAAAGAGGCGCTACATGTAAGTTGGATCTTTGCGGTGTGGTCTGTTCCGGAACTGACAAGAGGGTCAACAGGATATGCACGCCGGGAAAGCGATCAAGCCAGTACTCGTGTGGTAAGTAGGCGCTTCTCCATTGACACACTCGCAACTGTGCTTTCGGGAGCTGGTTGCAGCGTTGCAGAGCAAGGAGCACCCAGCAAGGAGCAAGAGCAGATACTTTGGACCGACTCGCCTGTATCGCAATCTTTGATGCAGCACTAGCCCTTCAAATGGACGCATAGAGTTGCAATCGTGCAAACTGGATTGTACACCAAATCCTTTCAACAATTCTACATTCATACATCTGCACTGCACTCACTCCTCGTCCGGATTCAACCCACTCCTCTTTCCCAGCACGGGCACCTCGTCCCTCACCTCCCTTGCCACAACTGCCTTCTTGCCCATGACCATCTGCATGAAGCTGTAATTCACCACACATTTGACTCCCAGCTCCTCGCCTCTCCTTACGATATACCCGTTAATATACTCAATCTCCGTCCTCCTCCCCGCCCTGACATCCGCCAGCATAGAGCTCACATTCCCGGCCGTCTTCTTCGCCACCATCGTGTACAATTTTTCCAGCCTCTTGGCTGAGAAGCGCCACTCGACATTCGGTAGGTGGCGGAGTTCAGGTAGCGACCGCATGACGAGTGACGTTTCAGCGAGCAGCATACGCGCTGTGCGGACGAGGTGGAAGGAGGAGGAGCCGAGGACTGCACCGTTGCGGGCGTCGAGGAGAGCAGTGAGAGGATTGATGATAGAGTTGACGGCAAGTTTTTCGAGTTGCAGTTGAAGAAGGTCGAGAGGGGTGTAGCCTACGGCTGCGAGGACCGGAGTGCGGGTTAGCGTCCGGATGATATAGCGTGCGGTTTCGGGGTAGTGTCTCCGAGATGTCCCAGGGACGTCTGCGGAGGATGGAGTAATGGGCTTGAAGGATGTAGGGTTTGAGAGGTCGGCTTCGGATTGTTCAGCGGCTGTGTCGGATGGAGTGGATTGCGGCTCCTCTCGAGGGAGAATCGCAAGAGAGATTGTGCCGTGGCCGGCGTGGATGACATAGAAAGGGTCGCTTTCAGCTTTCTCGGGAGGAGAGTTCGCGCCGTGATTTATTACACCTTGAACGTATGTCGGTCGGGTGGCCTCATTGGGGAAGACCTGCTCATTGACGACGTCGATGACGCCCATTCCATTTTGCAAAAAGCAGATTGTGCTGTTCCGATTCAAGCGATGTTTGACCGATGCTAGAGCCCCAACGGTCGTCACGGTCTTGGTCGTGACAATCAGATTGTGGATCATGTCGTCCTTGACGTATGGCAACCCGGCTCCGCGTGGATTCATGGTAATGCTCTGTGGATTGGTGTCGATCGGCTCGAAAGCCATCTGCTGTGGCTCCGAATCTTCTTCAGCTGAAATCTCCTGGACGTGCTCTTCTTGTGCTGGCGCTTCCTGGATAGACTGCTCCTGTGCAAAATCTCCCTGGCGAGAAGCTTCCTCCTGAGCAGCAGCCTTCTGCCCAGTTTGCTGTTGCTTCACAATCGCCGCCACATTATGTGGCAGCATGCCTGTCGAATCTGCCATGTCCCAGACTGAATTCTGTCCCCGCTGTAGCTCAATCCCATGCTGCCTGGTAACCATAGGCCTTAGTTCAACATCAAACCCTCCTCTCGGAACCTCCGCCTCTCCATCTGCCACTGTGATCACCTTCCTCCCCTTGTTCCACGCTTGCAACAATTTATATCGATGAAACAGCAGCGTGATCGGCGGTGGATCCGGGATTCCTCTCAAAGCATGCGCCACGAGCTTTCCTATACTCCCTGTCCCGATAATGTGTATCCTTCGATCCGCGAGTTGAATGGGCGCGTGCTGACGATCGATTGGCGACATGGACTCTTGTATACTCCGTTCAAAGGCCTCCCGATCCGCGAGGTGCTGTCTTAATTCTCGTTCCCTCAACTCGTTGCCTTCCTCGTCGCTCTCCGCCTCTTCTTGCGAAACTGGTTCTTCCTCCTCATTATGCCTCCGATCATTTTCCGCCTGCGCCTGAGCTTCCATTGTGATCTCTTGTCCTTGATTCCACCACGGTCGCAGTCGTCCTGGTGTCGTCGTGAAGAATCGCCAATGTTGGTACCTGGCAACCCTGCCGACCGTCTGGTCACCGATGCTCCATGGAGTGGAGAACCTCGGTATTGAAACCGGAATGCGGAGGGCTGTAAGATGCAGCTTTGCTGTGGTATAGGGAGGCTATGAAGGTGAGATCATAGCGGTATGGAGAGGTGAAGGAAGTGCTATCAGGGCGTTTCTTGGAGCTATATATCGGGAAGCTCTTCTCGCGTCGTGCAAGTGATCGAGAGCGTCATGAAATTTGGGCAGGGGTGTCATCGAAATGTCATGCGAGATGGATGACTAAGGCGGGAAAGAGCTCCACGCCGATCGATCACATTCACTTCGACCTCTTTCACATGCTCTAGTGCACATAGTTACGACAATGGCACCATTGAGGACGAGCACCATGGCGACTCCGTCGAAGCTCTTCTCCCGAATCCTTTCCCTCCCTCCGCCCCTCCGCGTGCGAGCCTTCTCCGTCCTCAGCCGTCCCAAACCCAACTACGAAGGTCATGAGAAGCGCTAGCTCCAGCTTAATCCACATATATTTACTGTTCTTTAGGCCACGTCCCTCTCAACATAATCGAACGAACCTCCCTCGCTCTCGGCTCAGCCTTTGGCTCCCTCCTCAATCCCTACCGACATGATCTCATCGCATCACTCGGCGAAGCCACCGCAAAGCCATACTTCATTGCACGTCTCCGCCGCGCTATGCTGTCCAACCCTACCGGCCGACGAATACTCCGTGACAAGCCCCGCATAACGAGTAAGACGATCAGTCTGGAAGAGCTTCGTACATATCCCGAGCACAGCGTCGGCAGAGCATACGCAGCGTGGCTGGATCGCGAAGGCGTCACGCCGGACACGAGGGATAGCGTACGGTATATCGATGATCCCGAGGAAGCGTATGTTATGCAGAGGTATCGGGAAACCCACGACTTCACGCATGCGATTACGGGACTGCCGGTGATCATCGAAGGAGAACTGGCTGTCAAAGCCTTCGAGTTCGCCAATACTCTTTTGCCGATGACGGCGCTGAGCTTGGTTGCGATTGTGAGATTAAAGAAGTTGGAACGGGCCAGGTTCTGGGAGGTCTACTTTCCGTGGGCGGTGAGGAATGGTCTGAAAGCGGAGGAGGTGGTGAATGTGTACTGGGAAGAAGAGCTGATGACCGATGTGAATGTTCTCAGGGCGAGGTTGGGGATTGAAGTGCCGCCGGATTTGAGGGCTACGAGGAAAGCTGAGAGGGAGAAAAAGCGAGCGGAAAAGAAGGCAGAAGAGGTCAGGGAAAGTGTGAGGTAATGATTGTATTTTCAACAATCAGGTGGGTGTGGCCAGCGACCTGTGGGCTCTTGGCTGCACCATTTTCAAGATGCGCAGAGGCTACAAATTGTTCGGGACGTATGACGGCAGCGACGACATGCACCTCGAAGCGGTGGTTGAGCTCCTTGGTAGATTGCCAGAGCCCTGGTGGAGTGACTGGGAGGCGCGGGCTTCTCTATTCGAGTACGCGGAAACAGATGGACAAGCGATATCACGTCGTACACCGCGAGAAGGAGACTGGACACACACCAGCGCTGGTACGGTGATTGGTCCACGATCGATAAAGGAAGCGCTGATAGGGGGCGACTATCTTCATGGAACAGAGTGGAGGCGAGTGGAGCACTGTGAGACGGAGGAGACTCTCTTCGCGGATCTGCTGGCGACCTTGCTTAGGTATGACCCCGAAGAGCGGACGCCTGCGCGCGAAGTACTGGAACATGAGTGGTTCAGGTGGGAGAACGGAGAGGTTCCTAATCCGTTTGCATAATCGGCTCGACGAGGTACTGCAGCGCCGACGGATCCGGAAGAGGGTTTCATCGAAGTCTTTGACTCGGACGGACTCAGATGGTGAATCGATAGGGTTTCGCTCGGAGAGGCTTTCCAGGACTTTGGCTTGGATCACGATGTTGGAGGGCGTCAGATCTGCACAGTCACTCCTATTATCGGAGAGGCAAAGCTGCAGGGGAGATTGCTCATCGCCATGATAGATGCTGTGCTCATGCAGCCTTGTAAGCTCTCGCACTGTGGACCGATAGGTTATCTTCAGAGGCACGGACGTCTCCCGAGCCCTCAGTATTGACGACTCGCTGTCTTCGTTGCTTGGGTCGCCGCACAGAGGCATGACAATACGCAAATTGGCCTCCGCTGGAGCTGTCTTCGAGCGGAAGCTGTAAGAACCCTGCATCGAAGCGCTGGAAAGTTGGCGCTTCCATAGCTTCGGCGACTTTACCTGGCGTCGAAGTGGCCACATCAACAGTGCGCAAGCTTTGTCGAGTGACAGCTGTGGGAGTTGGAGAGTACTGCTAATGCTGGTAACGTACGAGTAAGTGAGTTCTCACTCGGCGCAAGGAGAAACCTGAAGGTTTATGGTGATGAAGTGAAGCTCACGGAGATGTGATCAACTGTCGGCGCGAGCGCATGGTTGTCACATGTCGAACTCTGTAGGCTACTGGCGCTCACATCACTCGCAGCACTGGAACCACAGAGTTCGACTGCTACACGACTATTTCACCGTCACCCGCTCCCATTCGACACCCTCCTTCACACATTAACTTCATACTTGATCAACACCATCAACACCATCGAACTCAGCATGGCAGACCTTCAGCCTGCTTCCGCTTCGCAACACAAAATTGCAACACCGCAAGCCTCGCCGCGCGCTGACGATGGGTACGTCAACACCGCTCAAGAAACCATCCACGTCAATACCAGTACCATGTCCTCGCCCAACAGTCTCGACGGACTTCCGCCAGAGATGTTTGAGCGAGTCGCCGAATTCGCCACATTCGAAGGCTTGAAGTCGCTTCGGCTCGTCTCCCGAAGCATCTACGCAAAGTCGCTGAAGACTTGCAAGACCGCCCTGTTCTCGACTGTGAGAATCATGCTATGTTCTGAAGTGAGCCTCCGGGCTGCAAAGAAGCAAGCGCAACATCCTGTGCTGGGAAGCAGCATTCGCAACATCGTCCTCTATAACAACATGCTTGAAGACCCTGATCAGTCTCGACAGAGCATTTGCTCCACTCGCGGCTTCATCCAAGCGTGGGAAGAGGCATACCGGCTCCAGGAACCGATGAGAGAACGAAGAGGCGTCGTCCGCTTGCTGACCGCGCTCTTCAGTACAATCTCAAAGAATCGCACACTGTCGAGCCTGCGAGTCGAAAAGTGTCACGGTTCGGCGGTGGACTCTCGGCAGCCATTCCTACCCGGAGTGTGTTACGAGGATGAATACAATAGGGATCACTATCTTCTCCGGACCATACTGAAGGCTGTGGTTGCATCAGAGCTGTTTGCAGAGACGTTTTCCATGAGCATCAGCTCGGAGCAGCCTTCTGAAACAAGCACAACCATGTTACCCGTGGTCGAGCATGCAACGCAGCCCTCAAAAATGACGCGTTACGAAGCGGCCTTTGCCAGGTTCCGTGACCTCGAACTCACGTTCTCGGTCGAATACTCCGAAGACTTGCCATCTCTTGACACACAGGCCATCAAAGTTTTCTGTGCGGCTGCATTTTGCCGGAACATCGTCGCACTCAACATAGTGGGAGACGCTCAGTGGGACTACGATGGTAGTGTCTCCGCTCATCAGCTCGTCGAACTGATGAGTGCGAAGTTTCCTCGACTGCAGTCCTTGCACTTGCTTGGCTATGAAGTCAATTGCGATGCTCTGACGACCTTCATCAAGGTCCACAATGGCCTCACGCGCGTGAGAGCCAGTCTTGGAGAGCTTCGTGATGGGTCGGGGAATTCGTTGCGCGGGGACGCTCCAGAGGAGTTCTATCAGGACTTGGCCGCCGTCACTGGGATCCTGGATTTCGTGCACGACGGCGACTCGGTGAACTAGAAATGGCTTCATTGGCAAGGCCGGTCCCAAGCACGACATAGTTCGGACTTTGTGTTTTGCAAATCTCTTGACGCAATGCGAGCCTTTCAATGGCCACAAGTTATCGATAGGCGGTCGCAGCGGCTTCCGATCTCTTTCAGTTCGGGCAAGGTGGGCGTATGCGTTGGGTTTTCCGACTCGCAAGCAAAAGTACTCTGCTGAAGGAATTTGCTTATTGCTCATCAAAAGTACGTACTCTTCACTCTCTACTCAACAGTTTGTCTGCCACCGTCAAACGAAATTGACACAAGTCTTAAATCAGTACGCACCAAATGCCATATGATCTTGGAAGCCTGGCCACACGAGTGAGCACAGTCTCTCGGAGTTCGGTAGCTGACACAGAAGGGCGCCTGCGATGTCTTCGGCATTCGGATGAACAGTGCTGATGCGAGCCATCGGACCATCGGACCTAAACAGCACCAAGACAATACCGCTTACCAGGGTGAAGCTTTCAGTGACTGAGACATTGGTTCATTCACTTCGGACCCTGGGCTTCAGTGGGTTTCCAGGATTATACGTGCACAGTCTCAGAGTTTGAGAACTAATCGAGAGACAGTCTTACCCGGGTTCGCCATCACCGTCTTTTCAGAAGCCCTATATAACAGCGATCCGGCGAACAGACAATGACTACAACCGCATACCTCCTTCGCACCTAACGAACGATCTGTGCCATTCCCTCCGCTTTCAGACCATTTAATCACTTTCAGCCCATCGAAGTCCGGAACGCCGAAAAACACACTTCCATCGAAAAATATGACCCAATTCATTCCCCAAGGAACCTCGCTGGCCGAGCCTCAACACGAACTGCAAGTGGATCTCGCTAGTATGACCAGTATATGGACTGCCATCGAATATGTCGAAGATACATCGAGCGGACCGAAAATCGACACTCTTATCCTCCGTGACAATTCCATACCGGATCCTAGTACCGCTAGCGATACTTCTGTGGATCTCTACCCGCAGCTGAAAGCCCGCTACGACGAACAATCCCACATGCGCCGACGGCGGGAAGATTTCAGGCTCCTCTGTGAGCTTTTCCAAAAGTGCAAACAGCATCAGAGGATCACGACAGTACGGTTCGAAACGTACAGCCATTCATTGGACGTCCTGCACTTCTTCGATGAGTACGACGATGCATTCCTAGACACTGGTCACTATGCATTACTTCTCGTCTTAATGGCGGCAGCCAATTGCGGGTCTTTCGCGCAAGCGTTCATCATGGATACGAGCAACTTCCAGGCACTGCCCATTGCTCGTTATGGACTCCACGGAAGCACTATGGAGACTTGTCAAAGAGCTTTCAACCACTTCCAGCATCTTGATCTCGTCCTTCAACTGTCCGAAAGTGGGGATAAAGATCGATCTAACGAAACGAAGCACGCTGCTAGATTCTTCGCAGCTATTCCGCTGGGGAAAGTACGTTCACTCAAGATTGTTCCCGTCGCGGGGGAGGGTTGTACCCTAGAGGGAACAGATGCACTTCTTCTTTCCGACTTTCCCGGCTTGATAAGGCTCGAGATCTCACAAGCCGCCTTCGATGGCTTCACAATGGTGAGGTTTTTGCAATCTGCAGAGGCCTTGCAGAGTCTACATCTTACGCAGTGCGATGTGGAAGAGGTGCCGGCAGCATTTCTCGACCCACAGAAGTGGTGTGAAGGCATATCGAGCGGCCTTGGCATCGCAGATGTCACTGCAGCAGACTCAATTTTCTCTGGAGGAGAATGCCAGGACGAACAGGCGAGGGGAGGATTCTTTGAGCTCATTTGATCTCGTGCATGTGTTACGCCGGCTATGGCATGCTTAGGCCATGGAATAGGAGGTGGCAACGTCTCTTAGTCGAGACCACGTACTACGCCTTGTTCGGGTCAGCAACCCTTGGAAAAGCTTTGTCACATGCTAAAATATTAGCTCCGAAATTCACTCGCTAAATTCTGGCGCGAACTGTCCAGACTTCGCCAACGGCCAAACACTTTCCCATCAACCTTCATCGCCAGATTCTCAGTACACTCAACATCAAGTCTGCTTTCGCTATCTGCGCCTAATACAAAGCGCTTGAGCAGCCTCCATCGAACACCACTACCAGGACGAAATCCGAAGCGGCGTTTGCACTCGCGCATCGATTGAACCTTCTTGCTTCACTCCAACACCTTCATCGGACTGTACAACACTGGTAGGTCCGCCGTGTGCACCGTTCGCCGGTCTCACCATCCCTTTCCGAAGCCGCTTACCGCTGACACGATCTTTTGCAGCGTCTCCAAATCAACAGCACAACACCACTTCATCCAACGCCATTGACACAGTACCATCTCTACCATGGATCAATCCCCAACCATGCTCGGTCTGCCGGTCGAAATGTTCCAGCGCATCGCCGAACTCACCACAAAGGACGAGCTGATGTGTCTCCGCTTGGTGTCTCGCGAGTGCGCCGCCAAGGTGCTAAAGGTGTACAAAGAGGTGCTCTTCTCAGAGCAGAGAGTCATGCTATACACCCATTCGAGCATTCGGAATGCCATCGAAGTAACTGACCATCCGGTCTTCGGCGGTGCGATCCAGAGACTGGTGCTAGTGGACGATGCATTGCCGGAACCAGACAGGGTCCACTTCACTAGCTTCGATACTGGCCGCGAGGACTCTGCTTCTGCACGCCTAGTCATGGCTACGCATAGTGCACAAAACTCGAAGTGGAAGGAAGGAGAAGACCTCCGCTTGCTCACCATCCTTCTCCGTAAGTACGACCAGGCCACCAAAAGGTCGATCATCCATCTTGAGACAATTTCCCAACACGAGGACGAGCGGAGCCTATGGAGCGAGACCGGATATGGCAGCCTCGACTTGGTACTAGGGGCCATAGTGGCGTCGGAGGCGCGTTTTGGAAAATTCTCCATGGACAATACAGTCATCGACGGGATATGTCCTATTGCCTACGGTGGACAGGACAACGGCAGAAGTGAACTGTGTACGACTGCATTCCGTGATCACTTCATGGTCCTTGAATTGGTCATCGAGGCGTACGGTTGTTCTGGGCACCACGATCCGAATCGAGCGCGCCATTTCTTCTCCGCAGTATCGCAGGTTGAGCTCAGATCCGTCAAGATCGTTGGTGGGCCCAGTCACGGCGAGCTGTCCTCTCTGGGAGAGCCCACAATCGCTGCATTAATGAGCCAGAACTTGAGTTTTCTGGAGTCCCTCGAGTTCGGTGAAGTATGCCTTGAATGGGGAAGGCTATTACCATTCCTGACCCGCCAGCGGAACTTGCGCCAACTTCGATTCTTCGACATCTGGGTGTATGGTACACCGGAGGCTTTTCACGACGCACCAAAAGCATGTATCTTCATCTCACAGGATTGTGGTATCACCGAAGTGACAGAAAAGGATGCAGACTTCGAGTGTTGATTTTCACGCTCTAGCCACGGTGATCATTACGGCAGATCGCAGCACATGCGATCATTTCTTTGACTCCAGTACGCACGACAAAGCGATATCGTTGGGTGCCATGTTGGAGGGGTGGAGAAAGATGTAGCAGAGAGCGATGCTATATGACATTAGCCGAGATATCTGCTTTCGGGGTTCAGCATCGAGATATGCTATCAATCGACCGCGAGCACAGGTTGGCGCAGACTTTGATCGCACGTCGTCTGAATACGTCTCACCGATTGATCCATACATTGAGTCCCATTTGTCCATTGTGCGTTGCCAGGTAAACGATTTGCCGTGGCGCGCCTGCTCTGGCCATTTGTTGCTGAGAGCTTTGCCATAGTTTGCCGCGCTGCTTGAGTCCGACTGCGAGATCTTGCTCTTGTCATCTGCTGGAACATTCCTCTTTCGACCCAAGCTGCTTGCTTGCGAAGTGCAAACATGGCCTTTGAACACACAATCCCTTTGAACCATGCTTAACTTCTAGAGCTTGCAGTTCCCTCCGATCCGAAACGACGATCGTGCCCAGAACGCCGTCACATCAAAAGAACTTTCTTCTCTTGCGAGAGCCACGAAATCCTCGCTGCATACATCCGCTTTCTTTTTGAAGAACTCCCGAACCATGAGCACTCCTGAAATGCTGAGCAGCCTCCCGGTCGAGCTATTCGAGCTCATCGCCGAGGATGCCATGAGCGGCTCGAGCGAGGACCTTACGGGTCTCCGGCAGACGAGCTCTCAAAGTGCAGCCAAGGTGATGAGGCTCTACAAGAAGTGTCGCTTCGCGGAGATTGCTGTACGCCTGGTCCGCCCTTCCAGCATAGTCAACGCCACAAAGATCATCGAAAGCCGTATTGTAGGATCCGCGGTCCGCAAAATTACCTTCGTGGACAACTCACTGCCAGACCCATCTCGCAAGGACGAAGAAGGTTCGGAACAGCACTCGAGCTCAGATGACGACAATCGATCTGACTCCGGGGAGGACGAGCATTCCGATTCCGAGAATGCTGATGCAGACGAGTCGAATGCCGGCCCGGCGGACAGCTCTCCTGAGGACGAGGCTGATGATAGCGCAGATGAGCTTGCTTATCACACACAGCAGGCCATGCAGGAGACCGGACAAGATCGAGACCTCCTCATCAAGCTCTTCGACAAGTTCGGGCGTGGTGGAAGAAGAAGCAGGAAGCTGAGCGTCGTCTTTCGATCCCGTCGCGAAGAAGGAGAAGGGACGTTGCATGATGACCACTGCCTTGCGATCGTCATGCTTGCCATTGCATCTTCCAGTGCGACTTTCAAGGCCTTTACCATGGATGTTGGGAGGGCACAGGGCATTCCGGTCACTCAATACGGGACGAACTTCCAGAGTGGCATCATATGCAAGGCCGCCCTTTCGCACTTCAAGGCCCTCGATCTTGTGCTGAACGTCGACGAGGACGACCTCGGCCGAGCGCGCGACTTCGTCGACATGATCAGCAAGCTCAAGATCCGTTCGTTGACGTTCAGGACTCTGGTGGATGGAGAAATGACGAGATTCATAGACATCGATACGTTGATGAAGCTGAAGTTTCCGAGGACGGAGAACTTTGAGTTCGAGCATGTGTTCGTTTCCTGGGACAAGCTGGTATCGTTTCTTAAACGCCAGAAGAGCTTGCGAAACCTTGTTATGACCCTTCATGAGGCTACGGTAGACGAGGAGCCGCAGATTTTCGAGTGTCGGTCTCAGGAGGCACGCAACGAGCTCTCCCGCCTTACTGAGAAAGCTGACCTGGTCTTCAATGGGTTTCATTGAAGCTCTTGCGGTCGAAGAGATATCACGGCATCAAATGCCGGAGAACGAAAGGGCGGGACATCCAGGAAAGATGGTAAGGTATGCTTTCAATCGTAGCAGAGCGCCCCCTGAAGGTTGTGCTCTACTCCCGAGCATTGCGAGCTGTTTCCCGGGGGTCCTTTCGCCGCGGTCGTGCTTCAGGGGCCGAAGTAGTCAGGTGTGGCAGTGTTGAAGCGTTATGATAGATCCAGTCCGATGCAAAGAGATCTGATGGTACATGATATCCTTTCCAGCCAAAAGTCCCAAAAGTCGTGATGTACTGCGCCGAGCTGCGGAGCCCTATACGTCTGAGATTGTGTCACATGCAAGAGTTCAAAGTCCTGAAAGTCCTACCGGCGACTTCCCGTCGCGCTTAGGCATCGACCGCATGCTCCAATCACCACAAACTCGACATCACCCGCGCGCCTATCGAGCCGATCAGAAGAGCTCGCAGACTCGCACCCGCCACATCCGCCAGTACATGGTCGACTTTTGCGTCTCGCGAACGCCTTCACTCCACTTCATCATCGAACAGCGAAGTCCATGCCACAGGACCTGCACGCACCACACCACGATTTCTGAGATATGGCGCTCTTCCGCCCATTCGACAACGGCACGCTACCCGCCGAGATGGTCGAGCTCATCGCCCACCATATTCCGAAGGCAGACCTAGGGAACTTTCGTCGGGCTTCTCGGGAGTGCGCCGCTGGAGCCTTGAAAGCCTTCAAGCAAGATCTGCGGTGCCTGCGCGTGAGAATTGCCACGGAATTCAGCATTACCAATGCCATCAAGATCATCAATGATCCAAGCCTGGGCGCAGCGGTCCAAGAACTGCTTTTCGTCGACAATCAAGCCCACGACCCAGCCGAATACAACTTCTCGGGCAAATATGACGAATTGGACATGGACTTGAAGCAAACAGCGGCTCATGAAAAAGCTCATACATTGTATGACCAGCAGAGCTCGATGCAGCGACGCGGGATCGATCGCCGCGTGCTGACGGAGCTTTTCGGCAAGTGTGGCCAGATCGGAACGAAGGGTATCGTGTTTGAGTCGTTAAACCGTGGAGGCTGGAACGACAACGGACACTGGGACGAGAACCTCGGAGAAGGCTGGGTCAATCAAGAATGGCAAGCTGTTGACGAACACTGCCTTGCGGTCGTAATGCTCGCTATCAGGACTGCCGGAGCGAGATTTCACACTTTCAGGATGCGTGCTGGCCCCGGGTGTGGCATTCCAATGAACCGATACGGAAGCTCCGAAAAGAAGAAGATGTGCAAGGCTGCTTTGTCCCGCTTCAAGCATCTCCACCTCGTACTAAACGCTGAGTACGGAGGCCCATCTGAAAAACGATTCCTTACTATGATGGCGAAGCTCAGGATCCGCTCGTTGCAGATCGCGTTGCAGAGCTACGACGGGATGGCGTACGCCGACGCATCTTTCCTAGACGTGGTGATGGAGCAAAACTTTCCCTTCATCAGATTGCTCAAGTTCGGAGAATTGCATCTCTCATGGCGCACTTTGGTAACATTTCTCAAGCGCCACAAAAGTTTGCGGAGGTTGAGATTCGTTCACACCACAGTGAAGGATGTACCGCGAGCATTGACGGGCACAACGAAATGCGACGAGCTTTCATGAGCGACTGGGATTCCGGAAGTGACCGAGGCTGGGGTTGACTTTTGCGAATCGGACTCAGACTCAGCGTAATGGATGCAGCATTCCTGAGGTGTCCATCGGAGCAGCCAGATTCAAGTTGGTCGGACGCTGTGCTCCCTTCTCACGAGATCACCTTTTCTCGTCCGCAGCGTCGATATGAACAGGATCCAGTGGTCGGGCGTAGCCGGTGGACATGCGAGACATGTGTCTCGAGAAATGGGACATGCGAATCATGGCGATGAACTGGAAAAGCATGAGTGCAGAAATCGGCCCAAATTGTGCTTTTCCTCCAGGCGTTGCGAACTGCTCTTGAGGATCTTTTGCTGCGTTCCTTCTCGAGTGGCGAGAGTAGTGCGGTGTAGCGGCATCGATGAGCATAGAAATTCCGCTATGCAGCAGTATCAGATGCCAAACATGATCCCATTCACTCGAATCTCTCTCAAGCTTGTTGTGCAATGCGTCTCTTCGCGGTCATGTATGTCTTCCGTCACATGCGAAAACCTTAAATCTTCACGTTCGCCCTTCACTTTGCTTCACTCTTCAGGATGCAAACATCGACACATCGCAACGTCCACTTTCTTTTGCGACGGCGATTCATTCGACCCCCATCAACACCGACACTCCGCACCGAGCGACATACTCTCAAGAAGCCACTGCGCACGAAGCGACAGCAACAGAGATTTGCATATGTGCCGCCGTCACCTTGATCACCTCGCCGTCACTTCCAATTCCGCAAGTCCAGCGCTGAAAGGGCTTCAGCAAGAGAAGGAAGACGCCCAGATATGGCGCATTCAGCCACTCTACTCGGCATGCCGGCCGAAATGTTCGACTTGATCGTGAAGTCGACCAACTACGCAGACCTGGCGCGGCTTCGGCTAGTTTCTCACGAGTGCGCCGGGAAGGTGTCAAGCACTTTCAAGGAGGAATACATTCACGTTCGGAGAGTGGAGCTCGCCACGGAGTCCAGTATGGTCAAAACTCTTAAGATCATCGAACACCCGACCTTTGGAGCAGCCGTCCGCCACCTCTTACTCATCGATGACACGGTCGACGATCCAGATGACAGCACCTTTGCGGCTGATGACCTAGACTGGGAAGCTGGTGGCGAAGCTGTAGCTATAGGCCGCTACAATGCCCAAGAGTCGTTCCGGCGGAATGGAGAAGATCGGCGCTTGCTTACCGGGCTCTTCGCCATGTGCAGGCAGCGGAAGAATCTGAAGGGCGTATGTTTCTGGTCTTTCAACACGGGTGGCTGGTGCACAGACGGCGATTGGCATCTGTATGCAACAAAGGATGAAAGCGAGTGGTCAGGTCCAACCAACGATCACAGCTTCATGACCGTGATGCTTGCCCTCGTATCTTCTGACGCCAGTTTCGAAACATTTGAGATGAACATCGAGCGTGGTGCAGGCATCCCCATCGAGCGGTACGGATTGGAGTACCAAAAGGGTGTCATTTGCAAGGCCGCACTTTCTCAATTCGAGAGCATCGACCTTATGTTGTGCTCCGGGGCTGATGATGGAGAAGACCACTCTACGCTCGAGTTCATGACAATGATGGCGAAGCTCAAGATCCGCTCGCTAAGAGTCACGGCTCTTAAACATTTGGCTGTCAAGGAACTTGTTTCGTTCCTCCCGTTCGAGAATCTGAATTTCCCAGCCACGGAGTTGCTTGTGCTTGCTCAAGTCCACTTCACCTGGGAGCATCTCGTGGAGTTCGTTGGACGCCAGAAGAGTTTGCAGAGATTGGAAGTTGTCGGAGGCATGGCGTGCTTCCCTCGGAGGCTGAGAGACACGGTATTAGGCGGACTTTCGCAAGCGGTCAGCGTCTCAAAGGTGCTTGAGTATGACGTCGAATACTACGAGCAGCCCTGATCACTCCCTGTGCGCCACCGAAACAAATTCTGGGTCGAAACAAAGGACAGTTCTCGATCACTCCTCGGTCCCGCACTCAAGGAACCAAGGCAATGCAACGGTTTGACCGGAACGAACACATCATCCCACCAGAGCGTCAACACATTTCCTGCATAGGCCTGATTTCCGGTGGGCCAGGATGAGACCAGATAGCAACCAGTAGTCCAATTGCAAGTCCGAACATCGTCGTCTCCATTTTCCAGCGTGTCTGTCGTTCGCGCCGTGTTCACAAGTCTGCGTCCAGTGCTGTCATGACCCTTTCGTAAAGACGAATAACGAGAACTGCCCAAAGCCCGTAATGCAATGCGCCCACCCGTAGTCCTCCTGCACGTCTGTCTTTGCCTCATGCCAGAATCGTCTTGACATTCGCCGAGCTTCCAGGCCAAGGTTGTAGTTTCCAAACGACGGCAAACTTCACTGCAAAATTCTTTTCCGTTGATGGTCGCCTTCAGTTGAATGAGTAGCGTCTGTGTTTTGTCTCGCCTTTGCTCTCGAATATGTCGCCCAGGTCGGTGAAGCAAGAAAGTGATCGAGACGCAATGAAGCGCCCAACCACCTTCACCAGTCTCCCCGTCGCACTCGTCGAGCGCATCGCCAACTTCACCAGCAAACAGGACCGAATCAGCCTCCGCATGGTATCTCCCGACTGCGGCGCAAAGATGCTGAACATCTACAAAGACAGCGTCTTCCACGAAGTGAAAGTGGCGCTCTGCTCAGAGTCCAGCATACGCAACGCAGTTAACATCATCGCTCATCCATTGTACGGCACCGCGGTCAAAAACTTCATCTTGACCGACAACTCGGAACCAGACCCGGCGGACTACCATTTCGCACATGCACATGGCAAGAGCATCGCCGTAGCAGCGCATCAAGCCCAGAAACGGAGGCGAGAGTACGATTTCGATCGCAAGCTGCTGACAGAGCTTTTCGACAAGTGCAGGGAGAACGGTCGCATGCCGAGCATACCGTTCAAATCCCACTGGGATGGCAGCAGGAGCCTGCAGTGGCTACGAGAGGCCGTGTGCAGAACCAACTGGAGCAACGCGGATGTGACGAAGAATAAAGAGCCGGACAGCGACGACTACTGCCTGAGAACGGTGATGCTCGCTATAGTCTCATCCGGGGCGAGCTTCGATACCTTCTCCATGGATGTTGCCGCTGGTCAAGGGATCCACCTCGGTCGTAACGGAAAAGACATGCACAAGGGCACCGTGTACGTGGCGGCGCTCTACCACTTCAAAGCTCTCGACCTGGTGTTGAATGTGTGTGAGCAGGATGAGGAGGGCAACCACCAGTTCGCCAACGACTTCATCACCAAGATCGCGAAGCTGAACGTTCGATCACTCAAGATCATACCCGTGTCCCGGTATGAGTGGTGTCTCGATGTCTCGCCCGCCGCGGCACTCATGAGAGTCAACTTCCCGCTCCTGGAATCGCTGGACTTCGAATACGTTTCCGTCGACTGGAAGATCCTCATAGCTTTCTGCAAGCGCCATAAGAAACTGCGCCAACTCGCTCTACCCGGGAGTCTCGTCACAGGAACGCCTGATGGTATCGACGCAGGCTACGTCTTATGCGCTGAGATCGAGCTTTTGACCGGAGTCGCGGAGGTGATGCCAGCACGGCCTTATGGAAGCTGGAAGACGTACAATAGCGTCGGGAGTCTACCGAGCAGATATGATAGCCTACTCTGGGCTGACGGGCGGCAAGATCGATACCCTGCTCGCATCGAGCGCTGAGATATGGAGTCCTGCGCTCAAATGCGGTCGTACACCTGTAGCAAGTCGGGACGAAGAATTTGCAGCGATGCTTTTGCAGCTGCATACCTCGGTAGGAAGACCAAACCGAATGAAAGACGTGTTTTCTTCCTTCATTCTGATTCTTTTTGCGGAGACTGGGAAGCGGCCGAAGGATCGCGGGCAGGTAGCACAGTCCAAGAGCTCGAATTGCTTTGTCTTCGTCTTCGTCTTCGTTCCCACCTCTCTTCGTGACAAGTACACATATGTACATATTTACAGCGACTCCGCTCGTCGCCGCCAAAAGTCGCCAAACGCACGCGATCCAATAACATCCGCCGTCGAATTGTTCCATCCAGGTCATCCAGCATTCGAAATCACCGAGGAAGCCGCTCGTGACAGCCACATCGCTTTCCAGTCGCCAAACGCACACGATCCAGTGAATTCCGTCGTCGAATCCATCCATCCCAGTCATCCAGCATTCGAAACCGTCTTCCTCGTTGGATTGACCGGCAAAAAATTGCCCACAATAAGCGAAGGTCTATTCTCACTCGTCAGCATCACCCTCCCTCCCTCCCAATCCCTCCCCCGTCAAAAACTTACATATTATGCGAATCCCGCCTTATCGTGAACGAAAAACAACACTTCAACACCTCCATCTCCTGCCCCTCCTCCTCCCCCTCCTCATCCTTCCCACCCCCACCATCCCTCCTCCTCATCAAACTACAACTCGTCAAAATCGCCTTCTGCGTCCCATCAAACGCAATCGCCCCGAATTTCTCCCAATAACTCACCAAACTCTCCTCGGCAATAATCTCATGAATCGCGACTTTTCCATCCCTCAACTTCCCCAGCGGAACGCGGACCAATTCCGCCATTTCCGTGTTGCCGCGGAAAATCTCCCCTGTGCGTCGCCAGCAACAGGCTGGGATTGCCATGCTTGCAAATACACGATCGTAGTCCATGAGACTGCGTTCGAACCACATCTCGACAAGCACCAACTGCATGTCGGTTAAACTCTGCATCGCCTCGCGGAATTTCGGACGAAAGCGTTCGAGTTGGCGGAGGATGCGTAAAGCGGAGTCCCGGGTGAGGTGCGCGGACATGTAAGTTGATAAGCGGGCGTAGCCGCGGACGTAGTTGAAGGGTTTGAGCATTCCGGCGTCGTATTTGGCGCGGAGGAGTTTGTGTAGGCGGTCTTCGGCGGAGGAGAGGCCGGCGGGGTCGGCGGCTGTCATGTAGAATTTGTCGCGGGCGTTGGGGTCGATGGTGGGGAAGGTGGAGGGGGGGCGGGAGATTTCTTGGGCGGCTGAGGTGGAGTTGGGGGCGGTTGTGGTTGGGGGGGGGAGGTTGGTAGGTGCGGGTGGTGGGAGGGCGGGGGGTTGGGTGAGGGTTTCGGTGGAGATGTTTGGATTCGTCAGGGCGGAGAGGGAGGATGTGAGGAGTAAGGGATCGTCGAATAGTGCTTGCGCATCATCCGGATTCTGGTATACGCCGCCTTCGTCGATCAGGGAATTACTGAGGAAGTCGTTGAGCAAGTTATACTCATTCGTCGCCTCGGATGTGTTGAACATGTAATTCGGATGTAGATGGTGCATGTCCTGGAACTGGTTGACAACGCCGCTGTTGTTCCAGTCGTAGTTTTGGAGGAAGCCGCCTGCGTTGGTGGAATTCCCACCCTGAGGAATGGGTCGCTGGATGGCGGGCGGGGAGGCGAATTTCGGCTGAGCAGTTTGTGGCCGTGATGCTTCGCCTGCTGTTGAACCTCCGCCGTTGAGAACGCTCACGCTGATATCTGCACCGCCCTGCCCATACTGCGCAGTCCCATTGCCATTCCCCATCCCCTGCCCTCCATTGCTTTCACTCCCGTCCGCAGGCACCAACGTCTTAGGAGCAGGCGCCAACTCCACCCCACCACCAACATCACTCTTCGACCTCCTCGGCGGATCCCTCGGCTCATCATGGCACAAATGTCCAATGTCCCTCTTGACACATCTCGCGCAAGGTCTTTGTAGATCACATGTCATATGCGATCGCCTGCAGTAGACGCAGGCATGATTGACTTTTCTCCGCTTCTTTTTGTTGTTGTCGGCATCTTCTGTGGTTGTTGTCGTTGCTGTCGAGGTCGTGGGAGCTGTCGTGCCTGTCGTTGCGGTGGTTGCGGTCGTAGCGGACGCTGCTTCGGAGGCTTTTCGTTTGGGAGATCGGTGGCCGTTTGTGGGCGATTTGGGCCGGGGTTGCCGTTCTGCTGTCACCGGGGAGGCCATGGTGAGGGAGGGGACATTGAGTCGCGCCGATTGGAGCTGTTTCGAGGTCGGAGAGTGAAGCGCGTGGTTGAGAGTTTTGTGTGCGTCGCGTAGAAGGAGTCGCAGGAGCTTCGCGATCGCCGAGTCCGTGAGAACGAATTCGCGTCTGCGTATCGTGAAGGAGAAGAGGACAAGCTCAGCACAGTTCAAGACATGAAGTCGACGCTCGTGCGGACCCGCGAAGCGAAAGACGTCGCGCCCTCGCCGTTTTGCGGGGAATGTATAGCTGAGTAAGGCTGAATGGAATCCTTCGATGGAAAGAAGAGGCTGGGAGTTCTATATAATCGTACTTTGATCACTTCAGTCTATGGCGTCGTTGTCCTGTCCAAGAAAACTGACCGTCCTCGTTCCTTGTCCTTGTCAACGAGGCGACACAAGTTGCTGCATTGCACAAAATCCACGGCCTCCACTCCGCTCTGCACAACACATGTCATTGCAGGCATGTCAACAACCCTGTTCCTAGGAAAGGGTCCCAGAGCCCGGGTCAACCTCATGAGGCAAGAGATGCTGCACCAACGTTGTCGAGAAGCAGAAGGCTAAGGAGTGAGGTAGAGTGCGTTGGAGCTGGATTGTCTGTCCGCGAATCATTATTCTTTACAGCATTATGTATATATGCGTTCTTTGTCCGCCATCATGCTCTCATGCTGTATGTCCATGCATCCGTTCATGCCACTGTATCGTATATCCATCCATCATCCGTCGTTCATTCATGTTCACACAATCCCTTCTCAATCCCAAAAACGCCATCGCTAAACCGCACCATCAAAAAAACCCACTCCCATCGCATCACCGTTCCCGATCAACCCCAACCCACTCCCTCCCATCCCTACCAGTCCACTTCCCAAACCCAAACCTCACTCCCTTCAACCCCTCCCATCCTTCCGGCGTATCTCTCCCTCCCGCTGCACTCTGCTTCCTCGCATTACCGTAACCCCTCAGACTGTCCGCCAGACTGACCTTACTCGCGCCCGCACCGGCACCACCAGCAGTACCAGCAGGTCCACTGATAACAACAGTCTCCACCCCGCAATCCAGATGACGACTACGTCGGTGGCCATGACTGCGATTCGTTGAGGAGAGAAGTCGAGTGACTAGATCAACTTTACTCCTTGGCGAGCGGAACGCGAGATCGTCGAGCAGACGGGACTGCGCGACTAGATCGCGGACGCCGGCGAAAGTGTTGATGTCCCGTGGTAGGTGTGCGTTGCGGAGGCTTCCAGGCGGGTAGATGCCGATGTACGCAAAGGCGTAGAGGGCGAGGAAGACGGACAGGGCGTAGTATGCGGGCATATGCGCCGTCACACGGATGGTCTGGGTGGAAGGATAGAATAGGGCCCAGAAGACGCCACCGGCGAGGACAGGAAGGGTGGTGGCGAGGAGGGTGATGAGTGAAGTCAAAGTCGGACGCCAGTGGGTGTTGATAAGAGCGGTGAGAGTGGCTTGAATGGGGAGGTCGGCTGGGTAGGAGGGGAGGAGGGTGCGTTCTGCGGAGTCGCCGAGGTGGTCCGCGTGGTAGCCTGCCAGGGAGGCGAATGGCTGCAGTCGTCGATGAGCGAGATCGATCGAGAGCCAGAAGAGGAGACAGAGCATGGCCAGGCTGGCGGGAAGGAAGCTGTACAAGAAGTTCGTGTTGTTGTATCCTTGGCGTGACACGATTGAGGAGACCTTCGGGTCGAATCCGTTGGCCACGGTCGTGGAGGGGAGGTAGGAGATGATCAAGAAGGCGATAAGCAGCACAATCGCGATGATCGGCCAGAGTAGGGCGAAGAATGGCTTGAGGAACCAAGGCAGGGCGCCACCTCGGGAATGTTGGCTTCCAAGACTACTGTCAGAGTTCCTCGCGAGGATCGCTTCCTTGGATGTCCGTATTCGTCCAGCTTCGACGTCCATTTCCGGGTCTGAGTATCGTTTCTCGGTGATCCGACCGTCTCGAATACCATAGCTACGGGCTGGCTTGTCCTCAACACCATAGCCGTGGAAGATCTCATTCGGCCGGTGGCTGGTTCGCCATTGTCCGAGTTTGGCGACATTTTCGCACTCGCCATCGAAGGCATTACTCCGCTCAAGAAGAACGATCAGATCGGCCAGAGAACGAGGATCCCATCTCAACCCTGTTGCCGTTCGTGACAGCCAGAACAGTAGCATGACAAGTGCGATGACCAGGAGGATGTACGACGCCACTGCGACCCAAATCACAGGCTGCACCGCAAGCCAGCGCCACACACCGTTCTGCTGGTAAGAGTTGAAGCTGCTCGCCAGGAGCGGAATGGTGAACAGCTGCAGCCAGGAGACGAAGATGAATGCGCCAATCACAGGCTGACCAGCGCTGAAGTGCTTGAAGTAGGGCAACACGAAGCCTCGCGGTACCAGAGGGAGATGTGCACCGGCAAGTCTGTTCCGTGGGAAAGGAGAAGTCATCGCAATGAATGGTGCAATGCGATACAGCGCGATCTCGATCTGGAACAGCCACATCAAGAGAGTCATTCCCAGAAGTGTTGGCAAGTATCGGAAGACGAAGTACCGCGCGTCTCCAAAGCGGCCGTAGTCCGTCAAAGTCGTGTTGGTCCTACTCCAGACCGCTGTAAAGATCAAGCAAGCGAGGAAAATCACGACCAGCGCAAGGTAGATGCCCAGCTGTATTGGCCTCAGCATCCCGGGAAGGAAGTCGAGCTTCGAGTATTGCGAATCCGGTACGGCCATGAAAACATTCTGCCCTCGTGATTGTGCTTCGTCCGACGATTGTGGGTGCAGTACGGTGCCCAATCTTTGAGGATTTCGTTGCGGCACCTGCTCGAAGGATGACTTCTTCTCTTCTTGAGGCACAGACTCGTAGCGGTGCGTCGCCGGAAGAGGCCATGCTCCTGCTGGGTAGCTCCCATGCCCTCCAACTCCAGTGCCTGGATACAGTCTGCTCCCGCGTACCTCCTCATCCCTGGTCAATTGGTCCAGTGCGAATTGGATATACGGGGTGTCGTCAACACCAGGCGTCGGTGCATCGCTTCCACGGTTGATGTCCTTTGCTGCAGAGCTTTGGGCGAATGTTGGCGAGATCCGGCTTTCTCTCTTAGAAGTGTCGTTGGAATCCATGATGACGCTGGGCACTGGCTTTCGCTTTACTCCGCTGAATCGTTGTTGACTGGGTGCTGGTTCCTGTATCTTCCCAGCAGCCGCAACTCCACCTGTAGCAGCTTCAAGCTCAGGAACACTTGAACGTCTCTTGCCCTCACCTCTCATGGGTGTCTTGCGAACTTCTTCCTCCTCGACTGTTGCATGCTGCTGTTGTAATAGATTGTCTCTCGATCGTTGTGGTAAGTAGTCTCTTGACTGTTGGGGCGTTCGATATCGTGAAGGTGGTGTTTGGAAGCGAGTGATGGTATGTTGCGATGCTGCGTGTGCTGCTGATTCGTTGCTGTTGGTCGATGATCCAGATAACGAGTAGTAGTCGTCGGATGCCGCGAAAGATTGTTGTGATGGGCGACTGTGAATGATCGAAGGATTGGAGACTGTTGAAGATAAAAGTATTAGCAATCTTGCCGTGTTTGGAATATGGTTGTCGCCGTGGTGATGTCTTTGGCAAGAGCGATATCGACCAGGATGTTGATGCGGGGGTGAAGGTACTCGCCATTGGTAAGAGTCCGAATGAAAGGTGCGTCGGGCGACGGCAGAGGGCCCGACATTGGTCTCGTTGACCGGAGGAAGTCTTTTCTGCAATAATTACGACCTCGAAATCATAGTATTGAAAGAACTGTTGTCGGAGATGTCGTCGACCCGGCAGATGATGAACAAACGGGATTGTTCAACTGTTCGGTACAGGAAGACAACGGTAGCGAACAACGTGGGAAGAAAAGAATGCGCGTGGTCTGGAATGTTTGAAGCGAATAACGAAGATCGTGAAACGGTTCCTTACATGTATCTAACGGTCTGCATGTTCTTCGCGGTGAAGATGGCGGGATGGTTCATTGAATGTGGCAGGGAGTGGGGGAGGCTGGGGACGTATGACTTTGCATCTTTGCTCCACAAGTGCATCATGAGAATGACTTGCAGAGCAGAATGTGTAGCGTGAAGAGTTGTGATAATACGACGGAAGTGTCGGACGAGGCATACAACAGCAGGTTTTGATGTTGTCGTTGATATGTTGCGCGACGATAGGAAAGATGGCGCATGAAGCCGCACGACTTTGAAGAAAGCTGGAGTAGAATCTTAAAAACAGGGCGGTCCTCAAAATCCCGTCGTGCTGAAAGCTTCCTCACCCGGCTACAGCCGAGAACTTGATGCAAGCTCTCACCAAAGCCTCACATCACCCGCAGAACGGCAATAACTCAACCACAAAACCGACTCAAGAACCACCGCTCATCATGCCTGGTATCCTCACAAAGAAGTTCCCTGCGCAAATCGGTATGTTGGACACCTCAATGGCTGATGCCACGGCGCGCCGAAGCCTTGCGGAGTAAGACGGCTGAGACTGACAATCATCGCAGCGCGGCCAATGTGGCCATTCTACACAGCCGGTATGTCTTTACGAGGATCAGAAGCGGATGGAGAGGACTTTGGGAGTGTAGAGGGAGTAAGGAAGACTTCGGAGCGCTGATATGGTGATACAGGCGTCGTCGTCCTCTACGGCATCAGCTCCTTCGCGAACGTGCTCGCAAACAGTACGTCTATCTCCCTCGACTGGCCGCGCACGCCACGTCTACTGGACCAGGCCATGCATGCTCCTCATGAAATCCGGACAATTTGACTGACATTTGCTCTCCCCACAGCCGACGAGTACAAGAACGACCCACGAAACCCCAACATCAACGCCAACTCGAAGGGAAACCAACACTAGATGCATGCTGAAGGGAGAGAGACGGAGAGCAGGGAATGACTGAGGAGCGAAGCATGATAAAGGACGTCGGCGGGGCTGAGCGAAAGATGGCGTGGAGGATGGAGAGCACGATCTGGCGTGCGTAGAAGCTCGGCTGTGTACAAATATCGCCGCTGAAATTATACACTTCGCACACACGCATGTCTTTGCAGAAGAAGATGGATCTCCTTCCTAGATACACGCATGCATGTCTGGAAAGAGAGAGCTCGATTCTATGTCTAGACGTTCTTCCTCAGATCGACCCCGGAAGTCATCGAATGCGAAGAGAGTCACGTGATCGCTTGGTCGTCGGAGAACCTTGGAGTCGAACAATCTCTCCTTTGTCTTCTCCTCAACACGATTTGCAATAACTGTTTTCATTTGCAGACCTTTGTGCTCCGAAAGCCCGCAATCAGTGGTACAAAGCATCAAGACCTGAGACTCTGCCAATGTGATGAAGATATACGCCCGCAGACAGCCAAGCGCCATATGCGCCGGTGTAGGATTTATTCTTAGAACATCATCACTCGGCACATATGAGCAAACGGTCACCAGCACATTTTCCGCCGATGCTCTTGGCATGTGGTACGCTTATCCGAGGCGGATTTCCGGTAGTTGAAGCTCGGAAGATTGGGCATGAATGTGACCAGGTATCGTCATGCTTGGAGCTGTGCTGCAGCCCAAGGATGGCATGCATCAGCGGTTCAAGGGAAAGTGAGGCGGATTATTTGCAGGGAGCATGAAGAGATGATGACAACAGCGCGATGCACAATAGATGAAGAGGAGAACAAGAAATATTGGCATCGTGAAAGAAGAGGGAGATCGAGAGGTGTATATGTAGAGTCTGAATCATGGGCAGTGACAGCTTCAATGGGTTGCTTGCATTAGCTGTATAGCAGCTCGTTTCGTTACAGGCAGAGATGAACGGTTTGTGTGGTCATACGACTCGTGTTTCATCGTAATAAAGACGTGGTACGGTGAGATTGATCGTTTCCGTTGGATCGTGGCGCCGGCTTGAGGAAGAAAGCGCTGGCCGGAATTGGATGCCCTTGAAATTCGACCGGGGATCCAGACTCTTCCTGCCTTGTCTTTCTGCCTTGCTTCCACCCCAATCTCACTCATCATCAGACAGCCTTGAGGATCTGCTTGCTTGCTTGCTTCTTCACAACAAGTCAGCGCCCAAACACCCGACCGACGCAACGACTGCCTTC
Source organism: Zymoseptoria pseudotritici STIR04_4.3.1 (assembly GCA_000223685.2). Classification (NCBI taxonomy): domain Eukaryota; kingdom Fungi; phylum Ascomycota; class Dothideomycetes; order Mycosphaerellales; family Mycosphaerellaceae; genus Zymoseptoria; species Zymoseptoria pseudotritici. The sequence continues at coordinate 188,834 of AFIR01000253.1, forward strand.
ACGAGCCTGACGGAACCTGTCAGCTGGGACCAGGTCTTTGACACACACGCACGCGCCCTTTGGACTACACCTTCGTCCTTTTGTTTCTCTCCGTCTTCATCTCTCATCAATCCGCTTTCAGCCCCACATCACACCTGCGGACTTTCCGTACAGTGCATCACGTTGCACGCTACCCTCGACAGTCTACACACCACCGACGATCCGACTCCTCGTTCCGCGGCTCGCTCTGAACCGTTCCGAAAACACCGCACACCTCACGACTCGTCTCAGACAAACACTCACAGCGAAAAAGGTACGTTTGTGCGCTATCACCTGCCTATCTCCCCCGACTCCTCACTCCGTCCGTCTTCTCTCCCTCACCGACCATTTCCCGACGGCGGCCGCCTCAGTGTCACGCGTTTCACAATCTCCCTCACAATCTTGCCTCGCCTCGCTTGCTGGGACCACCTTACTCTGCACTTCACCTGTCATCACTCCCTTCACGCGCCGCCCACAAGCACATACACACGCTCTGCATATTCACCGCTGTCGTGGGTGCTGCTGCATCCGTGTTTCCTCTCATCTCCCTCCCTTTCATCTCTTTGTTGGCCGCACTTGACCTGCTTCAAGCCCCAGCTCCCTTCTTCCCGAGATCGCCCAACACTGCCCCATCTTGGCACACCGCTTGCCGGCCCTTCTCAAGCTCTTCACCCACTGACACCACCTCCTACGACCTCAGTCTCCGCGACTTCACCTCCTCGACTTCACCTCCTCGATATCGAACCTCGATACATCTTACGCTCAGTAGAAATACTGAGCATCACCACAAACCCGTCCGACACGAAAAGCCCTCACTCGTGAGGCCTCCCTGCAGCCATGACGACCATGGTACGTAGGACCTTCCACACCGGCACACGCTGCCGTGACAAAAGCAAATAAATGAGGAGGACAAACACTAACACACAAGCAGGATCTTCGTGTGGGTAACAAGTACCGTATCGGTCGCAAGATCGGTAGCGGCAGTTTCGGTGACATCTACTTGGGTATGTACCGACATGACATGCCTCACGTGTCACGTCTGACTGACCTCTTCCACAGGCACCAACATCATCTCCGGAGAGGAGATTGCCATCAAGCTTGAGTCTGTCAAGGCCAAGCACCCTCAACTCGAATACGAGGCACGCGTCTACAAATCTCTCGCCGGCGGTGTCGGTATCCCTTTCGTGAGATGGTTCGGAACAGAGTGCGACTACAACGCCATGGTGCTCGACCTCCTCGGCCCATCTCTCGAGGATCTCTTCAACTTCTGCAACCGCAAGTTCTCCCTCAAGACGGTCCTCCTCCTCGCCGATCAGCTCATCTCCCGCATTGAGTACATTCACGCCAAATCCTTCATTCACCGCGACATCAAGCCCGACAACTTCCTCATGGGTATTGGCAAGCGTGGCAACCAGGTCAACGTGATCGATTTCGGTCTGGCCAAGAAGTACCGTGACCCGAAGACGCACTTCCACATCCCATACAGAGAGAACAAGAACTTGACTGGTACCGCCCGATACGCTTCTATCAACACGCATTTGGGCGTTGGTATGTTTTATATCCGCCGTTCATCTCACTCATACTAACACCTCCACAGAACAGTCTCGCCGTGACGACATGGAGTCGCTCGGGTACGTCATGCTGTACTTCTGCCGTGGCTCTCTCCCATGGCAGGGTCTTAAGGCGGCCACCAAGAAGCAGAAGTACGACCGCATCATGGAGAAGAAGATGACTACTCCCACCGAGGTCCTCTGCCGCGGCTTCCCCAACGAGTTCGCCATCTACCTCAACTACACCCGCAGTCTCCGCTTCGACGACAAGCCCGACTACTCCTACCTCCGCAAGATCTTCCGTGATCTCTTCGTGCGTGAAGGCTTCCAGTACGACTACGTCTTTGACTGGACCGTCTATAAGTACCAGAAGAACGCGCAGGCCATCGCTCAGGCGCAGGGCAACGGCGCTGCCGCTGAGGAGGGTGATGACAAGGCCGGCCGCAACCGCTCCGCTCAGGCTACTGGAGGACAGACTGGTCTCTCCAAGGACCGTCGTGGCGGCGTCCAACCGAGAGCTGAGGGCACTGGAATGTGAGTGCGCACATACACATGACCTGCCTCCATACTCTCCGTCTTGTAAGGCGCCTTCTCCTCTGCGCAGAGTTCGAACTTGCTTTGGCACGAGGGGACTAAGGAGACTTTGGCTAACGATCATTTGTGTAATAGGCAACTTCGCTCCAGCAAGCGTGGCGCTGATCAGCCCGGTTACAACAACTACTGAACGGCCCAAAGAGCATTGGCAGGGTTGCCTCATACTCTCAACTTTTGGTGAAGAATCCAATGATGTCCTCGAGACACATTGAATCTTTGCTCTCTCTTCTGGATCAGGACCCACCGGCGGACTGGTCTCGAAGGAATCTTTTCATATCGGTTATCGGTGTACACACATGGCTGTCTGGTCGTTTCGCTTCTCGCGTGGTTCTCTTGTCAGGTGCATGCAGCTCAACTCGAGTTGCGTCAATACTTGGACATGAAGAACTATGCATGCATGAGAAGCGAACGCAGATGGTGCGAATACACACGCAAACATCCAAGCAGCATTTCTGGCAGTGTCACTCGGCAGGGTTTTCGGCTTCTCATCTCGGCGAATGAATCACTCTCCTTTTCAATACGACTGGGAAGTGCACGATCATGGAGCTGGATTCACCTGCAGGTCATGGAGAGGACTACTAGATCTTTCCGACCACCCAAACGACCGATTGAACTTTGTTCTCCTTTCCGCGGGTTTTCCTTGTTATCTTCGACGTCCCCAACATGCACTACATCGGAACACCCCCTACATGATCAACAACAACTTTCCACCAACATCATACACAAGCACGATCCAACACATGCCCTTTGCATTACATCACCTACACAACCACACCCCCCATCCGGACCTGGACTTCTCCAACAGCACACTTCCCAGCACAATTTCTCGCGGACTTTCTAAGCGCACGGACTGCTTTTCAACGAACATCGAATCAGGAAATCAACACATCACAACGGCGGAGTACGGGGCGAATGGGACAAGTGGTAATGGGCGGGCTGAGGAATCAGGGCGAGGGGCGGAATCGGATGCAGCGAAGGGAGTGAAGACTTCCGGGGTTGCGTTGCGGATGGAGGAAAAGTGCAGCTGCTGTTCGGACTACATGTGGAGGGCGAGATGCTTCATGCGTGGAAATCAGGACGGTGGATTGATGGGTTGTGTGAGTTTCTTTGATGCGAGGATTTCGGTAGTTTAGTTTCCCCTTCATCAAACTTTTGTCTGGGTCCATATGCTGTGCCTTTTTCCTGTTCTCATCTATTCCGTCCGCATGGTGATGGTACTCGCCGTTACATTGACGTCCAAGGTACACTCATCCGTTTCCAGGCAGTGCAGGATGAAAGGCAATCAGCTCGAAAATTATTGGCTGCGGAGGTGAAGCCCGTAGCGTAAGAGTCTAAATATTTAGTTCGAGGAAAGTTGAAAGTGTAATGGAAGCTCTCGCCTCTCGCCGTTCATCACCACAGGTGGGTTTACTGTCTCTTTCTTTTCCTCGAATTTCCGGGCATTAAGAATTCGCATCGGCTACGGTCTTCCCAACGACGGAAAATCCTGGACTTCGGCGGACTGAAGAAGAACAGGACCACGAACGAACGATGTACCACCTATTCGTCGCGACCCGCACGACTCGCCCGGGTTGCAATACTTGTCGATTGAGGAGTTTGATTAGAGGATTGGAGGATGCGAGAAGAGATGGGACTGCGTCGTTACATACGGGTGAAAGATTGTTGGGGAGCGGCGGAGGAGATGCGGGAAAGAGTGGAAGAGCAAGAGGAGCAGGAGGCACAGGACCAGAAGGAGAAGTCGGGATACCGTCGAGGAGGACGTACAAAACACCTACCGTCGCTTCAAGTCGAGCGATATGGAGCCCGACGGTCACAGCATACAGAAATCAAAGCGGCGCACGCAGGACCTTCAGCACGACCCGAAAGTCTCAGGCGAGGTTCACCCGCCAACAAGAAATTGAGCTCGTCGAAGGGCTCTTCACCTCCGGACAAATCACCAGAGCAGAGTGGAGAGAAAGCGTCTTCATGCAAGCGGGCGTGCGGGAGGCCAGCGGAGTTGAAGAGAGAGTGAGGTTGGTGAGGGATTGGTTTGGAGGGGAGGGCGTGCCGGCAGAGGTGCTGGAAGGGGAGGAGGGGAGGGTTTATGAGAGGTTATTTGGGGGATTGAGGGCGGTTGTGGTGCAAGACAGCGGAGTCGAGGGCGTGGGAGGGGCGGAGGTGGCAGGGTTGCAGGTGCTGAGGGAGGATGGGAGGGAGGTGGAATTTGAAGAAGATGATGTTGAGGAGGAGGTGAATGGGAAGAGGAAGAGGAGGTGGAAGGAGACGGGGAATGAGATGTTGGCGAGGGATTTGGAGAGGACTTTCGGCGATGGGGAGGAGGTGTATACACCTTTCTCCGAAGACGAGGTGCAAGATCATGTTCGGGACGAGGGACAGGTGGGAGAAGAAGAACCAGGTTTCGTCCGCATCCACCCTCTCACGCTCGCAAACCGCTTCGGCTCCACGGTCGACATCCCCAAATCCACCCTTATCGACCCCATCACGCTCCTCATCTCTGACCGCAATAAACACATCCCCGAACATGCGCTCCGCATCTTCGGCGGGCCGGGTTTGCCATACTCGACGTCCACTCCGGCTCGCGGGAGATTGATGCAGCAGAAACCCATCGCTCTGGACGCTACGCAGGGCAACATGGCGGAAATGGACGGGGATGTGTTCCTCGCTACGCTGATGCCGGGGATCTTCGCGAGTGTGACGAGTGTGCTTGTTGAGACAAGGAAGAGACTGGGGACAGAATGGGCTGAGGGGTTGGTCAGGAAAGCGGAAGACGGAGAATTGCGAATTCTGGATGCCGGAGGGGCGGGCGCAGGCGTACTGGCTGTGAGGGAGATGTTGAGAGCAGAGTGGGAGAGGATGCACGAGGGGGACATCGATGGACCGGACTCACCTTTAGCGCTGGCGGAGGCAGATGGACGAGTCGGAGGAGCGGGCCTTTCACCTCCGCTGGGTAGCGCTACGGTTTTGGCCGGGAGTGATGCGTTAAGACGCCGGGCGGCGAAGTTATTGGACAATACGACATTCATCCCTCGCCTGCCGGACTACCTGCACGTGGAAGAGGCGAAGGTGAAGGGAAAATTTGACATTGTCATCGCGCCGCATTCGTTGTGGCCGTTGAGGGAAGACCATCTCCGGAAAGCACACGTGCAGAATCTCTGGCATCTCCTCAACGCCGATGGCGGCGTCCTTCTCCTCGTCGAGAAGGGCGTCTCGCGCGGCTTTGAAATGATCGCCGGCGCGAGAGACATGTTGCTGGACCGCCACATTTCCTTTCCCGACTCCACCGAGCGATCCACAAACATCGACGAACCTGGTGCGCATGAGTACGCGGACCTCCTCATGCAGCCGAAAGAGACGGGTATGATCATCGCTCCTTGCACGAACCACACGGCTTGTCCACTGTACAGCCAAAAGGGAATGGTCAAGGGCCGCCGGACAATTTGCTCCTTCGAACAACGCTACCACCGCCCAGCATTCCTCCAGTCGATTTTCGGCCAAAGCGGGAAGAACCACGAGGACGTGGAGTTTTCCTACCTTTCCGTGCTTCGCGGGCAAGATCTCCGTCAGCAGCCGCAGCCCACCTCCGCAGACATCGTCCAAGGCGAAGACGCCACCTCGCTCGCTTTTGCCGGCTATGAAGAGGTAGTCCCTTCTGCATCTAGGTTGTTGGCTCCGCCGAACGGTCTTTCACTACCCAGAGCGATTCTGCCACCGATGAAGAGGACGGGACATGTCATTCTAGACGTGTGCACGCCGAGTGGAACTCTGGAACGATGGACTGTTCCGCGGAGTTTCAGTAAACAGGCTTTTCGAGATGCAAGGAAGAGTGGATGGGGGGATTTATGGGCTTTGGGAGCGAAGACACGAGTTCTACGCAATGGGACGACTGCGAAGTCCAAGACCACTACTCAAGGCAAGGTGGACATGGAAGCCGCGCTCGTCAAAAAGGGTAATGCACGCAACAAGCGAAGTGGCGGGTATGGACGTGAGAAAGTCCCGGGTGCGGTTAAGGACGAGAGTGGAGGCGTGTTGGTGCAGGAAGGAGTGGTGGCCGAATTTGGAAGGTTGGAGGACGGGAGTACGAGGGAGAGATTGAGGGGCAGGAAGGTTAAGGGGGTGAGGGAGAAGAGGGATAAGAAGGGGATGGGGAATGGGAGGGTTAAGATGGGAGGGGAGGGGAGGAGGGTGCTGAGGGAGGCGGAGTTGGTTGCGGAGGGGGGGAGGAGGGAGGGGTGAGGAGTGATGACTGGAGGACGACGCCTGACTGAGCGCCGGAGGATGATATTGATCTCTACTCTCACACGATGCATCCGCAGCCATGCGTGTCGGTATCGCCATGTTCGCGTGATCGCGGACTCAGGCCATCTCCAGGCCGCAAACTTGGTTGAATCCTAGCGGCGAGCTGGTTCTTCGAAGGCAGGTCGGATTCGAGCGGTGGTCATTGCGGATTGCCTGCCACACAGTATATCAGACATCAACCTCTCTGCTCTCGAAAGCAGCGTACAACGAGCTTTTCGACGAGTCGGGACGCATATCATCAACTCCTCCTGAACGAAGAATGCACTCGCATGTTGGCCTGCTTCTCCGCAGTTGCTGCGAGGAGAAGGGCTCACTCCTCGTGCCCCCTTTCCTCGCCCCAGAGGGCGTATCCTACAGTTGAGGATGGATTCTCAAACGATAAGTGTCGGGACGCCAAGACTTCCATAAACTCAATTTCGAATTCCTTCACTCCTCAAGGTTTGGGGTCGCCGAACTTTATATACAACCATACAACATCAACACACCATGAATAGCGATATATCATCGCTCCCGTCATCACCACCACGATCGTCGCAACATTTTGGACCACTCTCGCGAGATGACCACGTTGGCGCGTCCTCTCTCTAATTTTAGTCCAACTACTCAACTCTTCAAAACAACCCTTCTGAACACCTACCAACTGGGAACTGAGCACACACAAGGATACATTGACGTCCGTCGTCTATACAGGAGCCTGTACCGAGTCGAACAGGAGGTTGCGAACTGGCTGCTCGGGGTTCACTATTGCTCGCCGGAGTTCCAACAACAGACTACCAGCAAAGCAATCAATCGAGATGGCGGATCCTGCCTGCCTCAGTGGCCTGCCTACGGAATTGCTGGAGCTCATCGCCCAATACGCCGGACCTGATCTCAGAAGTCTGCGCCTGACATCCCGTCACATCGCGACTCAGGTCTTGGATGTTTTCAAGAAGTCCTTCTTCACAGAACTGCGGGTCATGCTGGCCACGGTGTCAAGTCTACGCAAGGCAGTGGATATCATCGACGATGAAGTCCTCGGATCCGCCGTTCAAAAGCTTGTACTTGTCGATGATCTGCTCCCGGACTGGAATGAGTCTTGGGAGGCCCGTAGCGAGCCGGAGGCTGCCGTCCATCGTGCTCAAGTGGAATTGCACACAGGCCAATTCGACATGCAATTGCTTGCTCGGCTATTTGAAAAGTGTGGCCACAGAAGCAGACGAGTGTCGGCTATCCACTTCCAGGGTTTTATTGAAGGCAAACATGGCCCACGGCGGGAGAAGAAGTACTTCGAGGACGGCTACCCTCTTGCGTGTAATGAATTATGTTTCCTTCGAACGATGTACGCCATTGTGACCTCTGGGGCACGTTTCGAGTCTTTCACCATGGAGACGGACGTTTCTCCCGGAGAATCTTACACGGACAGCATGACCGGTCTCAAAGCCGAGGAGTTTACGGAAGGCCGTTACAAAGGCCTCGCCTGTACGGAGGCATTCCATCGCTTTCAAACGCTGGACCTCACCATTGACGCTGGCTATGGCCACGACGAAACCAACCACGTCACCTTTCTCGCAACCCTACCGCTTGCCAAAATCCGGTCCTTGAGGGTCACGCCGAAAGTAGAAGACGAAGTCAATTTCGATTATTCCTCTGAACGTGTAATCGAGGCACTGATGAAGCTGGAATTCCCTAATCTCCATGCGCTGGCGCTCCGCTGGTTCGAAACCGATTGGAACACATTGCTCTCCTTCCTCAAACGCCAGAAGAACTTGCGTGAGGTGGCGTTCTACGCCGCTACTGTCAACAATGTCCCGAGAGGACTGCGTCGGGACCAGCCGGGAATGGGAGCGTGCCCGGAAAAGGTTGTCCATCACCTCTCTCATTTGACCGGTATCGCAAAGATTGAGTCGACCGGCCCCGACGCCTTCTATGATCTCGATGAAGATCCAGGGTGGTGATGCCTGGACCAGCGAAGGAGCCATGAGTTGGTTGAGTCGAGCGAAATGTCCGCCAGCGCTGTAGTCGCATCGAGGCAAGTGAGATGTCATGCTTACGATGCGACGGCCGGGAGAGGATGCCCTTGATGCTCGATCGTCGAAATACGAGAATGGCGATTCATACACTTAAGCTATCGGCACTTGAGACCTCGAGCTGCAAGCAAGCGTAACCTTAGGATCATGAGCCGGTCACGACGTCCCGCACGATGCCTTTACAGCGTGGGACTTGTGTCTCGAGGCCTGCAGAGGATGGCGACACTCCCTCGCAAGACCAGCGAGCCCGATTACGTTCGAGGTCTATTGCGTACAACCAGGCAATCGTATCAGAGAGGCCGACGGGAGACTGAGGAGGTTGACAGCAACGGATGGCCAAGGCATCATGCGACAGTGTGCTCTCTTTCAATTCAACCCCGTGACTGTTCAAGTCGCAGTGCAGTTCACTCTATTTCGATATTCAAGAGATTGAAGCCAGAGCAAAGGCACAACCATGACTCGAGGTCGTATGGTCGAGAGAGGGCGTAACGCCGGACGTCATGCAGCAGCAAGAAAGCATCAGAATAGCGGAGGATGGCCTACTAGCGTCACATATCTGAGTAAGCTAGGTCCACTGCCAACATCCGTCGTACGTCAGAGACGTCGGAATTTGCAGGGGAATCAGCGACTATCACATGCCAAAGCTCGGGTCTTCGCTAGCGCAGTCGACTAAGCATCAACTTTCCAGCGCTCTTTCCTCAACGCCAGCTCAACACCATCCTTCCGTCATCAGCCATTCTCAGCTTCACGACATCAACTACGTCCACGCACCACTGCCCTCAACAACCAAGTTCCGACATTTCCACGAGCGACAACATACACCTTCCCCAAGATGGAAGCCTCGGCCAGCCTCACCGGTCTGCCGATCGAGATGCTCGAGCTTGTCGCTCAACACTGTGGGAACGACATGATGAAGCTTCGCTTGGTCTCTCGGCACATCGCCGATGGAACCTTCAAGATCTTCCAGCGGGCATTTTTCAACGACCTGAAGGTCTTCATTGCGACTAAAGCGAGCATGGAAAAAGCAATCCGGATCGTTGAGAGCACGAGGCTCGGTCCCGCAGTCCGAAGACTGACACTCACTGACGACTCGTACCTTGGAGTGTCTGATATAGTATGGCCGACCGATCCGGCCATCAGCCAGCTGGACGCTCAGAGGAAGCTACGGGAAAACGGCGAAGACGCCAAGCTACTCACTGAGCTTTTTCGCAAGTGTGAAGGAAAGGCATCGTTGTCGACAATCCGCATCAAGGCCTTCATCGAAGGAGAGGATGGTCTTTTCAGGGGCGAAGCCGACCTCGAGGACGACAATGACGATGCCTTCGTTGCAGTAATGCGTGCCATAGTGCTCTCAGGCGCCAGTTTCGAAACTCTCTCAATGGACATGCTCGCAATTAATGAAGATGACGATGGACACGACAACTTCTCTGGACTTCACGTTGTTCAATTGGGACTGAACGACCACAACGGGTTCGCTTCTGCGGCTGCGCTTCACCGGTTCAAGACGCTGGATCTCATCTTGCAAGCTGGTCATAGGAATACCGAGAACATTGGCCAGAACTTCCTCACCACGATACCGCATTCCAAAGTCCGATCCTTGAAGATAAGACCCGAGTTCGATTCAGGGGATCCTCTGGAGAAATGCTCAGACCTTGTAATCGATGCTCTTCTTGAGTTGGACTTCTCAGCGATGGAAACACTCATCCTTCGGAGAGCCGTTCTCAGCTGGACCTCATTTGTGTCGTTCATCAAGCGCCAGAAGAGCTTGCACCACCTTGACCTCTTCCATGTCGACGTGAACCACGTGCCGGAGGAGGTCTGCCACCTGCTCTCAGCAGACGGCCACCTCGATGATAATAGCGTGCGCGAGAGGCTTTCCCAATTGGCTGGTGTCGTACGGGTGGAACTTTCCTGCTGCCGCTTCTCGAACCACATTGTTCAGAGTTGGTGGTGATGCTTGGGACCGCAAAGAGCACCGAACCAGGTGTGAAGAACGTGCAACGGCGAGCGTACACGTACGCCCTCCTCCACTTCGACCAAAGTCCAGAAACCATTCTGCCACGCCGCGCAACGAGCTACAGCAATGGACCTCCCTAGCAGGTCAGGCTTACGGTTCAGAACCGAAACCTTTGGGCTTGAGCTCTACCAACACTCTCGACAGCGACGGGTGCCTTCCCTCGCCTTCTCGCTCGCCGCGCTGTGTCGAGGCACAGAAGACAGCATCACCAACGTCGCCTCCAACCTTTTTTCACGCCTGTGGCTTTTCACCGCAAACCCAAGACCAAAGGAGTGAAGACAAATGCTGAGTCAAAACGCATGACCAAAAGTACAGCTTCAATCTGCATTTGTCCTGTTCAATATCAAAACTTCTTCACCACCCTCCTCTCCCACTTCAATCGTGCTCGTAACATGTACCTCAAGTCTCTTGCCAACCGCCTCGCCTTTGAGTGGATCTCAAAGTGCTCACGCAACAGTCTCGCCGGGTCTGTGATTCTCCCTCCAAACTTCAATGATTCCGCTGCTCTTATCTTCTCCTTTGCACCGTTCTGCGTCACCTCTCATACTCCCATCTCTACTCCAGTCCTGATCGCTTCTGCCGGTGCCTGAACTGTGTCTTTCTGTTGCTTCGTGTGTCTGCGAGCGATGGACGAAATGCGCTAAAAAGTATCGATGGATCTGCTTCGCGTGGCATGATTGGGATGTGGCTGGGTGGTGGGGAGCAGGATTGCGGGCGGCGGCGGTAACAATGCTAGGAGCAGTCTTTGCGAGAGGCATGAAGGCGGAGGCGAGGTGTTGTAGTTGGGTAGTAAGGTCTAAGGTCTGTCGGAATCAGCGGGATATCAGAAGATGAAGTAGCCACCGCGGCGGTAAGGCCTGGTCGCAGTCAGAGGCTGCGGCAGAGAGGTTTTGGTAGAGATACTTAGTCAAGAGATGAAGTCAGTATAAGTCAAGTCAGTATAAGGCAACGACGAGAAAAGACAGGTGGAAGAAGAGAAGTTGAAGCATGATGTTTGATTTTTGGTTTGTAGGACAGGAGCAGACACAACTGCTTGTTTGTTTGTTGGCGCACTTCATGCAAGCTAGTGATCTCTCACTCTTCAGCTCATATGTGCAGAAGCGTCGCTCCTGCCTGCCGTGATCGCGTGAAAGCAAAAGTAGCCGCCGTCATTCGATGGCCGAAGCCATGAAGTCAAGCAGCTGGGGTATGTGTGTGCGTGACTAGTATCTACCAGCCATCCTCAGCCTCGGCAGTGCCCTCAGCAGCGCCATCAGCCTCCTCAGCAGCCTCGTCATCCTCGCTGTTGTCGTCCCAGTCCACAGCCTCGCCCTCCTGCGGCTGAAGGTGAGAGAGGAACTCCGGAACCTCGCAGTCGCACTCGACTAAGACGTTGACGAGATCTTGAGCGATGCCCTCATCGCGGTCGGTGTAGAAGGAAGTGGCAAGGCCCTGATTACCGATGCGGCCGGTGCGACCAATGCGGTGAACGTACTCCTTGATGCCGCCGTAGTCGTTGGAGGGAAGGTCGTAGTTGATGACATATTTGATGTCCTTGATGTCGAGACCGCGAGCGGAGACGCCGGTGGCGATGAGGATAGGGCAGGCACCGGTGCGGAAGGCGCGACTGTGAAGGATGTCAGTGGAAGGTGAAGGAAGGTGAAGGAAGGTGAAGGAGGGATGAGACACATACATAGAGTCCTCGCGCTCGATCTGAGGGCGATCGCTGTGGATGGACGTGGTGGGAAGACCGCCCTTGTTGAAGAGGTAGTCGTCCAGAAGGTCAACGCCGGGCTTCGAGTTGCAGAAGATGAGTGTGCGGCCCTTCTCCTCAATGTTCATGAGGAAGTCGAGGCATGCGTCACGCTTCTTACCGCCATCAACGTAGACGACGTGCTGGCGAATGTTCTTGTGTGATTGGCCTGGACGACCAACGCGGATGCGAACGCCGTCGACAGCCATGTACTCCTTGGCGATGGAGCGAGCGGCCTTGTTGAATGTAGCGGAGAACATCATGTAGATGTGATCGGCGTCCTCGTTGGAATCTGGAAGAAGTCAGTCAGTTGATGTCGAAAATGTGAGAAAGAATGAGTACGTACCACCACCAGTCATGATCATCTTCATTTCCTCGTCCCAATCGTTGTCGAGCATCTCATCGGCCTCGTCGATGACGGTGTACTTGACACGAGACAAGGTGAGAACCTCCGGCTTGCCCATAAGAGCAACGAGACGGCCGGGAGTGGCGATGAGGATATCACAGCCCTTGCCAAGATCCTCGATCTGAGCGCGCATTGGGAAGCCACCGTAAGCAACGCATGGGCGAAGCATTGAGCGGTAGCAGAGACGGCGACAGTCATCGAAGATCTGAATGGCGAGCTCGCGGGTGGGCACGACGATGACCACAAGCGGCTCAGCACGAACGGCGTTGCGAGGGTTGAAGCCAAGTGAGAGATCCGGACGAGGACCGCGCAGACGCTGAGCCTTGCCCATGAGAGGGCTCAGGATGGGGATGAGGTAGGCAGCAGTCTTGCCGGAGCCTGTGATGCGTGTCAGTGGATGAGATTGAGGAAGAAGGTGTTGAATGTGGATGAGGAGACGAGGAATGATGATGTGGGTGATGTGGAAGAAGGTGAAGGCTGGTGAGACATACCGGTCTGAGAGATGGCGACGACGTCGTAGCCGAGCAGAGCCGCCGGGATGGTGTAGGCCTGAATGGGAGTCGGACGCTCGAAGCCGCATAGGCGCACGTTGCGGAGCAGCACTGGATGAAGGCCAGCATCGTCGAACTTTCATGTGTCAGTCAATGTCAAGGTGGTAGAGGTAGGAAGGACTGACCGAGTTGATGGGCTTGATCCGAGTCGGACCCTCCATCTGCACGGGAATGATCATCTTGTCGAAGTGGTCACCCTTCCGAGTGATGAGCTCGCTGGCGAAGAGAGCGGCCTCGAGCTCAGGGATCTCTGGAGCCACGTCGCCATACTCGTCACGCCACTCGTAGCGAGCGGCATCACCGTACCAGTTGCCCTCGCTGCCGGCGTGCTGCTGCTTGATGGATTCGTCAAAGGCAGTAGTGCTGGTCCAACCAGCTTCTTGTGCGCGCGCGACATGCTCCTCACGGGCCTTCTTCATCTCTTGATTGTCGCCGTTGGCGGAGCCGGCCTGCGAGGCGGCGTCGGACATGATGTGTAGAGGTGGGTTGTTTGGTGATGTTGTGTGTGGTTGCGGATGGTATGGGAAGAGGTGTGATGCAGTCTGCTTGTGAGGGCAGGTGCAAGTGCAGGTGAAGGTGGTTGAGGAAGGTGGTGGTGGTCGGTCGGTGTTCGAAGTGGTGGTGGATGTAGTGGAAAGGAAGTTCTTCGAAGGTCGACGGATACTTAAAGGAAGAGAAGGTGAGCACGGACGTGCGGCTGCTCCCACAATCAACACGGAAGGGCGGTGATGCGAATCGGGGTTGGTGACGCCGGTGAGCTCGAATTGTGCGATTGGCCGGAGTGGTTGCCAAGCGACGTGCGTTGAGGTTGTGGTGAGCGCCAACAGGGCGTGTGAAGGCAGCTGATAGTCCAGGAGCGAGAGTGAAGTGAGGCGGAGGTTGTAGTCATATGTCGGAAGAGGTAAAGAGAAACCAGAAGTGCATGTGATGTCGCCGGCGAGTATTGGAGGTGATCGGGTTGGGCAGGAGCAATGGCGAAAATTGCGGCCTCAGGCACCCAGGGAGGCTGGATAGCAGCAATATCAGCACATGTCACTCTCCCTGCTGGGCCAGTCTTGAAGGTATGCCTCGGAGATGCTTACCACAGTCTTCCTCTACTGCGGCGGGAGGGGCAGGAGGAGGAGGTCCCGCACCCAGGCTTGCACGCGTGCGATGGCTCTCTCGAGGAGAAACCAGCCGGCGCAGAACAGGAGAAACAAGGCCACGCCCATTCTGCTTCTTGGGTGGTGGTGGTGTTGGTGGCGATGTGGTGGTGAGTGGTGGCGGAGTGGGAGATGGGTGGGAGGGAGAGTGTTGTAGAAAGGAGAGGGAGTGAAACGAAATGACCCCATGGGCCAACAGTGTCCCGAGCGGCTTGGCAATAGCGCGACGCGCCGGCAGCACGCAAGGTGAAGAGGGCACTTACCGTATGACTTACGATGTGACCTACCAAGGGGATGGGGATTCCTCTGGCTGTTCGATGAATAGCATTGCTCTCGAGAGGAGACAACTTGTGTGCCATTGTATCCTGCTCAGGTAAGAGCAGCTTTCTCACCATTTGCCCAAGATGGCATCGGAGGAGCGACAGCAGTGCCTTCGATGGAACAGCGCCATGCCCATGGGCTTGACGGCAGACTTCCGTCGGCCGGCATCAGAAGAGAGAGCATCAGCTCGTCTCATCATGTTTTCTCTGTCTTCATTGGGGATATGGCCTACTGGGTAGCAGAGGATGCCAGCCCTTCTCAAGGTGACATTCTTCTGCGCCGCTATCATGCTCTGCTCTGGCAGCAGGAGCGCCATGACCACGGTTTCGGCCATGGACCCATGACAGCCAGTAGCAACAGGGAGACGGACAGCTGCTACGCAGTCCAGGTCTCAAGGTAACGATGCCATGAGGACGACCATGGGCGGACGGGAGCCATTGACCATGAGGATGAAAGCATCTCTTTGCCTCCAGCAGCAAAATCGAATGCCTGAGAATTCTCGTCCACCGTTGAAGGCGAGGGCACACATCTGAGACGAATGGCATGCCGCATTGACAGCGAGCTCACCATCCACTTCATCACGATGCCTCCATGGCTGCTGAGGGCCTCCTTGTCGCTGGACCGCAGATCAAAACTTCATCCACCATCGACGGCGATTCTTTGTGGCTCAATTTTTCCTACAATGGCAGCTGACCCACGACCAGAGCGCAAGCTACGCCTCCAGCGGAACGACCTCGAAGGCGCGGCGAGAACAACTCTCCGCACATCTCGGCCTCAATCCCCACTGCGGAACACACAGCAGAGAACGACAACCTCGACATACGAATGGCTCTTCACTACGCGCGAGCGCCTTCGACTGCTACGAGAGAAGCAGCAGACGACGGCGTCGACTCGATGATCCTTCTGACGAACGCATCGATCCCGGACAAGCAACATCGAGCATCCCGGAGCACTCAAAATCGCTTTACACACGGAGCGCATGATCCCCAGTCGGCCAGCAATATGTGCAGCGGACCCGTTCGCTTCCATCGAGCTCGAATGACAGCTTTGCTCCCACGCGAATGATTGCTCAACAGGCGCAGCAAACAGCCAGAAAGAGGGGGAACGGCAGCGCTTGCAGGCAGGCAGCGATACAAGACGAGCGAGGTGTCGGCCTCTACGCATGCAGCAGGGTGTCGGAAGTCCATCGTCCGCGGCCAAAGCGAACGAGCATGGCATGCGAGGAGACCGAGGGCAAGTATTGTCGACACGGGCATTCGAGCAGCTTCGACAAAGTAGAAGCAGCCTTGCTCATCCTTTGCGAGCGTGGCAGTCTGTAGACCGTCTACTGCCGACGGCACAACTCTCGTTTCTGCGCCAATCTTGCCACTGGAGACGTCCCAAGAAGTGCCAATGGACCATGACAAGCCTGAAGTACGCAGGTCTGGGCAGCAAAGAGTTGCTTTACGCTGTGCATTGTCCGACAACGGTCAAAAAGACCCGAGAACACCTGACGGAAGCGGACGGAAGTCCAGGAAGGCATTGCAAGAGCTGGAGCTGTAGCACACCAGACCTCTTCCGAGCTTGGCCATCACTCAATCGCCAGAAGGCATTGCAAGAGGATGGAACCGAAGCATACCAGATCCGTGTCAAGCGTGACCATCACTCGATCGCCAGGACACGGCCCTCGATTCCGAGCAAGAAACGGCCATGGAAGTATATTTTGAGAGAAGCCTCCAGATCCCAGATCATGACAAGTCGAAACCACCAGCACAGAAGCCCGTGAAGACACCACCTGCCGCAAACTCGAAAGAACACGGAAGGAAGTAATATCATGCCACGCCTTTGACCCTGCCGGGAGCACGAACAAGCAACGGAGACCCATGGAGCCAAGACGTAAGAACGTAGCGTCGCAATGCCAGCGTAGGCCGACCACTGCGGCCAGGTTTGCCGCCGCGAGAGGAAGACAGCATGTCACTGTCCATCAGGCAGTTCCAAGCAGTCCTCTGCGGTTGCAGACCATTCCGATCGCTTTTCCGGAGCAGGCGGGCCACGACCGGATGGGCGATTGGCAACACAGCTCTTCTGAACGGTTTTACGAACATCTTGCAGGAGACGAGGCGGGGAGTCCTTCCAGTACGAGGCGAGCTGATCGCCAGCCAAAATGTCCATGAGGTCGCCGGCGCTGGCCCAGCAGGCAATACCCTCCGCTGTTTGGCCAGTGCTGATGCCGACATCCTGGCCCGATGTAGATCTCGCAACCTGAGCAGGACTTTCAAGCTCAGCGAGAGGAGAGCACAGGGCGTTGATTGACGCCATGGCAAAGGCCACATGCGAGATGTTCCGGTGCATCTGGAGACAGATTCCTTCGCTCCTCATTCTTGAGATCCATCTCTTGCCATACGTGGAGTATAATCCTACTGTTTCCTGTCGATTGGAGTCCCAGCTGGATCTCCGGAGCGCTCTCCGCGCGCTGCCAAATTACTACGCGTATTCGTATTGGAAACCCCGTCAGGCTGGCCTTGATACCGGTGGGCTGACGTGCTGGCCTCTACCATCGGTCCTCTTTACTCAACTCGAGTGACCAGGTCCTTGAAAGCAGTGTGCACCAGCTCCGGCTAAAGGCATTTTCGCAGGCGGCTCTTGTGGAGGCGGTCATTGCAGTGTGGGCGAGGGAATCCCGCGGAGCCCATTCGAGTCTTTCGTGGCAAGAAGCCTGTACGCGGCGAGTTTTCGATCGATTCTTGTCTTCGACTCGTTGTCGAGTCTCGGCCAGTACAATGCAGCATGATCGTGGCGGCTAGTTTGATGCAGCAGGCGGACTTGAGCAGCTACTCCGTGCAAGCCGAAAAGGCTACGGCTCAAGACACTGGTGATGCGGTCAGACAGACGGCCAGCTTTGCGCCGACGCAAGAACACCGATCCCAGGACCTTGGAACGATTCCCGTCTCTCTGCGTCATGGTGGGTGGAGGTGTTGATCGTGGATGTTTCGCTCCAGGGCTTGCCATCTGCTCCGATCCATGCTTCACGCCTGAGCGCCAGCCGCGCCGAAACCTGCCCAACACATTGCTACTCAAGGTCATCCTCAGATCATATCGTTCGTGCGCTCATGATCGTGCGAACTATGGTGTCGAGCCGGTGATCTGTCTCTGCAACAACGAATTGACAGGCGGAGTCGGCGGAGGTGTGAGCTGTGTCTGGGCGGCGTGGCGGAAGAGGACAGCAGCAGCCAGGGAGACAGAGCATTGCGGATGTCGTTTGCGTCGGGACGATTGCGATCGAGCGGAGAGTATGTCGGTGTGCTTGTCTGCTGGTTGTGGCAGCATGGAAGCGGGTGTGTGGTAGAGAGCTGTTTGATTTGTGCACGGACCTCGGCCGCTGATGACCCGAGTGAACATCGAGGACTTCGAGGGATTGCAAAGACATGCTTCTTTCTTCACGGCACAAAGTACAGCATGCGGCATTTCACAAGGCTTTATGCAGCATTGCGAAACAGCACTGAGACGAGTGGAATGACACGCGACTGCAGAGATGTACACAAGACGCGGCTGCCCGTTGTCTGCACAGCAATTTCGATGAGACCTGGCAGCAACAACGACATGAGACTATGCAGGAGCCACTGCACAAGGAGCTCCTCTCAATGGCATATCAAGCTGTGCCTGACTGGTCGATCATGACGCCTTTGCAGATGACATCGCTTGAAATCCGGTACACTCAATTGAGTATTACAACTGCCTCGCCAAAAGACCGGCTGCCTCGATCGAAGTCAAACGTTTTGGGTATTCCCATGCCTCCCTGTCCCCTTTTCCCTTTTCCCTTTTCCCTTTTCCATCCCGCATTTCATCCTCACGCATTCTTCTGCTTCTTCCTGAAGAAACGGCTCGTGTCGCCCATCGGGAAGGAAAAGTACAAAGCCTCCGAGCACATCAAGTTGGCTACCGTATAATACCCAAGCATCCCACTTATGAACGCAAACGCTCCAGCAGCCTTGAACAGCGCCGTCGCGAGCGCCGCGTTGCCGTCCGCTGTCACGAAGTATCCAGCCGACAGGATTGTGAACGCGAGCTGCACGGTGAGGAAGATGCCGATGAAGACCAGGTTGAGAGGCAGCGAGCCGATCAGAAAGAAGAAGTTCCAGACGGACCACACTGGTTGAATTGTCAGCCTACATCGATCGAGTCAAGAATTCGAACATGCACTCACTCAGCAGGAAGAATCCAAGAGCATTGTTGTACTCTGGAGTGTCCGATCCGCCGTACGACTCCGCGACGCCGAAGAAAGGCGTGAGAATGACACCGAACCCGAGGTAGAACAAGCCGAAAGCAGATAGAACGGTGTACGAGTATGTGTTGCCGAGGACCAGCTCCCAATTGGCTGAAATGGTCATGCCGATTCCAGCGACGCCGAAGAAGTTGCCGCAGATGGCGTTTGTGACGTGCACGCCGCGCCAGCCCATGAGAGCCATGCCGACAGTCGAGAGCGTGGTCGAGAAGGCGCCAATTGCAAGGGCGGTCTGGGCCAATGTCAGCTCGGTGGCTAACTTGAGAAGGACAGGACTCTACATACCGGACTGCCAAGCTGAGACTTGATCGTTATTGGCACTGGGATGTAATACGGCTGCGGTCCAGATGGGCCTCTTTGGGATGAAGCACTCGATACATCGGTTGCGATCTTTCCTTGAGCGAGCTTCTCGTAGAAATTCTCATTTGTCTCGATGTTCTTGAGGTTCTCAAGCTGCTCGATACGATTGGCGTGAGACATCTTGAATGATGGCGGATACAAGGATCCAATGCAGGTGGATTTATGGATTAATGGGTAGTGCAAAGCGGTCGTCTCCCGGCACAAAATGCTTGACAGAATGAAAGCAAAGAAGACGAGCATACCCGGTTGTTGGGTCTGACCTACTTATCACCTATACGACAACCCAGATGGCGTCAACATGGGCACGCAGCATGTGCGAAGCATGTGCTCGAAAATCGCTGCCCGCCGGCTCGCACAGTGCGAACGACAGCAAAGCCAAAGTTGTAGGCCATCCGCGCTTGAAGCACGCAATGGCGTGGGACCCTAGATTCTCCGGATTTTTTGCTCAACACTTGGGGTAGATCTCCCCGAGGTTTGCGATCCAATTCCATCGACAAGTCGGGGTTGGGAAGTGGACCGGAATCGCACATTCTGCAATGTCGACTGACTTCAATTGATGCCTACTGCGAGCTCTATGGTGTGATCTATTCACAATCGGCACAAGAGCTGACAGAATCGGTCGGGCAGGCTCTCCAGCTGAGGACCAAGCCATCGTCTCCTCCAACCTGACCATCCCCAGTCCGGAACCTCGTAGGAATCCGCTGCGAACTGCTCGTTGGCTTTTCCGATCCTGGCGAAGGTGAAGATGCTGCACGATGTAGGAACTTCCATCGTCGTGCAGATTCTGTGATCCGTACCACAGTCGGGCGATTTGCCAGAAGTATGGGTCATCTGGCACGACTTTCGACTCTTCTTCTACCCCTGCACCTTCGTCCTCGACCGCGATCGATTGCTCCAACTGTCCAAACCCTACTTCTTCGGACTTTCGTTTTGCCTTGAAAATATTCTCCTGGATACAGTGTACCGGGCGGAGCATGTGGGCTCGTATCGTTCGCGGCGCGCCACGGCATGTGTTCGACAACAGCTCGGCCATCCGGCCGTTCCTCCCGACTATTGGTGGCATCGCGTGTGGTCGATATACCGACAATGCATCGAGAAAGGGTAAACTTGGGAGAGCCCTGCCAATGTCCGAGACTGAGATCAATGAAGCGGTTACCTTGAGGACTCAAGGGGTTCCCGTAGCAAAAATCAGTTGGATCCTCGGACGAAGCAAAAGTGCGATCAGATTTCGCCTGCTGCAAAAAGCCATTGTTGCTCCAGAAAAGATTGGTCTACGGAAAGGAAGTCCTCTTACCCCGAGCGAGAGAGCCGAGATGACTGCTTTGAGGGCCAAGGGCTTCAATTATGCAGAAATTGCTGTGAAACAGCGCCGCTCCATCAAGGTGGTTCACAAACATCTTCGGCCCAATGCCAGCAACGTGTCGCATCAGAACAAGAATGACTCAAGCCGTCGTCTGTCGCAGGCCGAGAGAGATGATGTGCTTGCCATGAGAGCCCAAGGTCATTCCGCCGCCGAAACCGCCCGACGGCTTGGGTGCAGTCAAAGGGTGGTTGAAGCACGTTTGCATGCTATTGATGAGGGAATCGAGCATGTAAAGAGGCGCCCGTGGGGGACTGATGAGCTGCTGCTTGTGTATTTGCTTCGGGCTTGCAAGCTATCTCTGAAAGAAATAGCCAAAATTTTGGGCCGGAAGCACCACTCTGTTTACCAGGCGTGGCGAGCCTCAGACCCCAAGAGCGTTCCTTGTTGCCCGTCAGAGCTCTCAGAACGTGACATTGCGTCCATGATCAGCCAGACCGAGAGCAACGCCGCGATCGACGGGCTGCTGGAACAGATCTCCCAGGACTCGCGCCCAGCCTTGGAGCTGTGGCTTCACGAGACGCGAGACGTCCTGGAGCAGCGCAAACTCCGAGCGAAGCGAAAGCGACCGTGGACTGAGACAGAAGTTGCATCACTACAGCCCCTGTATGATGAGGGTAGGACCTGGCAAGAGGTTGCAGATCTTTTGGGTCGTAGCGTTAAAAGTGTGACAGACCAGGTCCATTATCGTCGCCGAACACAGCTGCTGAAGTAACTCTTCAGTCTGAGTCCGGACGTACGACTTGAAGCGGGACCTCTCGGGAGACATGCGCACAGGCACCGGGTTGGTCAATGGCCGCAATGGGAGATTCGTCACATCGCGGGAACCAGATCGCTGCGAGACGGGATGCTATGCGCCGACATATTGGCGCTGGCCTTCACATGCGTGTCCAGCTTCGGAACGGCATCCGAAAACCACAGAGACTGACAAGATGAATTCGCTATCACGAAATGTACGGAAAATTCAGTGATGGAACGAGAACAAGCAGTCTGCCAGGTCCTCCTTCGAGCAACTTCTATTGCCCGCGCATTGCTTCGATCATGCGGCTCTTCTAGCGCGCTCTGGACAGTGCTTTGGGAGGGAGGAGGCAGGGACTGTGCGT
This sequence comes from Zymoseptoria pseudotritici STIR04_4.3.1, assembly GCA_000223685.2. NCBI lineage: Eukaryota > Fungi > Ascomycota > Dothideomycetes > Mycosphaerellales > Mycosphaerellaceae > Zymoseptoria > Zymoseptoria pseudotritici. The sequence continues at coordinate 210,551 of AFIR01000253.1, forward strand.
GGAAAGAATTCGGGCCGGAGCTGAAGACTCCTTGCTGGCTCGGTCGGCGTTGGGTCCAATACAATGTATGCCTGGGTATGGGCAAGCAATGTGCTGTTCTCCCATAAAACCACCTACACCGGTCAAGGAGAGCCGAATGAAGCAAATCGACAGACCCGTGGTCACAGGCGGTGAGAGCTAGTCGAGCGGCAGCACGACAGAGCTGAATACTGGTGGAGTGGATGCAATCACGCCGCCACTACAAGATGAGAATGTCAAGCGTTCTGTGAAGAAAATGGCAGTGATACAGTGATCAAAGGGAGCAGAAGGATCGAGTGCAAGATGGTCCTCATGTTCTGAATGAATCGTCCCCGTGCCATAAGTATGGGTCATCTGCCACGACTTTCGACTCGTCTTCCATCCCTGCAACGCATGCACAACGACTCTCCTTCCTGCTTGAATGCCATCTGTTCACAGCTAGCTTTCATCCGCAACGCGCCGAGCGAATGATGTGGGCTCGCGTCGTTTGTGGTCTGCGATGCCGGTCGTCGAATATTGCCTTGTCCGCACGAGCATTTCCTCAGACGCGTGGTGCTTTCGCGAACTGTCGAAAAGCCAGCGATGGACCTACAATCTCGATCCTACCAAGGGCTCCGCCAATATCACAAAGCGAGAAGGAAGCCATGCTCTCTTTGAAGGCCGAAGGTTCTACGATCATTGCAATCGCTGCGAAACTTGGGCGGGCTAGGGCCACCATCAGGAGACATTTGCAGGCAACGACCAGCCATAAGCCAGCAGATATCAGCCACATTCCAGGTCGGCGGGTGACTCGGCGTGAACGAGATGAGATCCATTCTCTGCGGGCTGAAGGTCTTGGATGCAGAGATATCGCCGCCAAGATCGGCCGTCACGAAGAAACTGTTCGCCGGCTTCTGAAGGGAAAGACCAATAGTGAGCCAGTGAATGACAATCCTCGAAAGGGTCGTCCAGTATCTGAAAACGAGAGAGCTGAAATGTTTCTCTTGCGGGCAAACGGCCTCAGCATCAAGGCGATTGCCAAGCAGATCGGACGCAGCCGTGAAGTCATTTGCAAGAATTTGCTGTCAAAGACTAGTGCTTCACCAGAGGAGATCCGTCGAAGAAAAGGCCATCGAGTGTCCGAGGAAGAGAGACATGAAATGCTTGCTCTTCGGCAAAACGGTCTTTCACATATGGAAATTGCTGTAAGACTTCGGCGCCGTCGTACTACCGTCAGTGAGCAGCTATATAATATCGACCGTCATGCTGAGCGTGCTCTGAGATCGGCGAAACAACCTTGGGGTATTTCCGAACTCCAGCAAATGCTATTGCTTCGAGCCTGCGACCTCACCATCAGGGAGATCAGCCAAGACACAGGCAGAAGCGTTTATTCGACACGCACTGCGTGGGATCGATCAGGTTACCAAACATGTCCACCCTGCCCAATAGCATTCTCGAAGGAGGAGATCTCATCGATCAGGAGCCTGATCAGACTCGGCGCCACTCTCGACGAGATGCTGGAACATGTCTCGGAAAGCTCGCGCCCTGCCTTGGAGTCCTGGCTGCGTGATGTGGAGATACGGCTGGTGCGAAGCAGGGTGCCTCAGCCCCCCATGAGCGAGGATGATATGAAGTTGATCGAGCGGCTGCGGCTGGATTATGTCCGCTGGATTGATATTGCTGATCGTTTTGGTCGAACAATCGACGCGACGAGAAAGCCGTTCTCGAGATGGCAAAAACAAAACAATGATCGTGATATAGTCCTTGGCCGACCTCCCAATTGCTGAAGTTACATCTGTGCTGGCAAGTATTCCGTGCTGGCATGAGCAGAAGCCCGACAAAACCAGCGTCCACAACGAACCACCCCACGAACACCTATGGGTCCCCAGATGCCACCATGCTCCCGCTACCAAGAGGGAGACTGCGGATCTTACTGAAGTGAGAGAGAAGTTTGTGTCGTATCGTGATTCGGCAAGCGAACGCGGCTCCCTTCGTTTCTGGCGATGTTGGCTTGCATGCCTGGACATTGGCATACAGCCAGCGGCAGATTAAGGCCCGTCGACCTCACTGTATATCCGATTGCACGCGACTGGGACAGTATCGAGTGCTCGTAGCGGAGGAAGGGCGTCGTCATCGGGCAACACCGGCTGCCGCTGCATAAATCGGGCATTCTTCAACGAGAGAATCTTGTAGGCCACCTTCAGCAACAGAACCTGAGGAGAACAGAGTGAGCCGGGCGGGATACGGGAACGGGCGCAAATATGGCCGGTCGAGACAAGAAGAGTATGACCAACGGCCGAGGAGAATCCGAATACGCGCTGGTGGATCAGACATCCCAGCCTAGGTATTGTGGTAGTATAGATGGCACTCAAATTGCAGAACATTGATGCGATTTGATTAAAGATCTGACGCTATGCCTAAACTTTGATTCACGCTTAAAGTGCCTTGCTCTTGACCTCACCTCTGAAGCACCACCTGCATCCCGTCTCGCGACGACACCTCGAACTACACCATGCTATAACGGCACGCCCACGGCGTAATGCCTTCGTTGGATCCTTCTTTCACGACTCAATCCTCTCGCGCCAGCTCCATACACTCCCATCGGCGCAGCAGCCATTATCGCGGCTCCGATCAGCACCTCCGTCCCGAAGATGCCATCTCCCCTCCACGAGGCAGCATTCGTGAAGCGAGCTCTTTGGAACGACGAGATACAGTGACAGCCTTGAATGCGAAAGCTGGATATTCCTCATCGCGACCGCGGAGTACTCGGGATAAGAGAAGAGGTCGCAGCAGTAGTCGGCGGCGCAACAATGGCATTACCGTACCAAAGGAGAATGGGCAGTGGAAGAAGCTCTTGTGGGTGAAGCAGAGCTATCCGGACAATTATACCGATGAGGAAACATTCCTCGATCATCTCCAGCGGAATCCACGTCTGCGACCATACGAGTTCTGGCCTTTGGTCGCAGACAGTACCATTATTTTGCAGCATCTGTGCAGCGTGGTCATCTTCGTCTGCTGCTTCACAGCATTCAAGCAAGATCGAGTATCTCCGCAGACGGTCGTAGGATGGGCGACGATATGCACAGTAGCTGGCTGGATATTCCGAGACTACTGGCAGAGTCGTGAAGACGCCGCTGATACTGTCCCTCCACCCGACGCCGAAGACGACACTTCCTCCAGCACCAGCGCTGGCGCCGAAGCAGAGTCCGATGTCCCAACTGCAATGCCCACGACGTTGTTCTCTGCTTCCAGCACCCCGCACCACTCCCGTAACCCCAGCGCTGCCACATCAGTGAATGGTGCTACATCCAACGCTATCCCAGGAGTCACAACTTCCACCAACCCACTTCTATCTCACGAGGTCATTCCGACCACTCCCGCATACATCCCACCCTACGGCGCTCGTTCTTCTGCATTCTCTCCCCGCATGCAAGAGCGCCTCACAACCGCCAAGTCCGCCGTCCTCATCTACTGCTCCCTCCTTGGCTTGTCTCCCGTGCTCGCCTCTCTCACGGAGTCGACATCTTCCGACAGCATCTGGGCGCTCTCGACTTGGCTGATGTGCATCAACGTGTTCACGTTCGACTACGGCGCAGGTCCTGAGGTCAAATTCCCAGCTTCACTCAGCACGAATGCGGCGTTGATGGCGAGTACGGTGCTGGCTTCGCGATTTACGAGTACATCACACGTCTTCAGCTTGACACTGTTCAGTATGGAGGTATTTGGGCTGTTTCCCGTGTTCCGGAGACATTTGCGGCATCACTCTTGGGTGGGACATATGTGTCTTACTACAGTGCTGGTGATACTGGCGAGTGGTGGGTTGAGCATGACGATTTCTGGTGGAGGCTGGGCCATGGGCGTTGTTGGGGTGGTGCTGGGCGGTATGGTGTGCTCGCTGAGTATGGGCATGACAAGCTGGTGGTTGATTGGATTGCAAAGATACAAGAACGAGATTCGAGGGCCGTGGGATCCTGCTCGGCCGATCATCAGGAGGCATTGGGATTGAACATGGTCATGATCGAAACGATTTTCATTTGCTACGCTATCTGGGTATCTCGGTGAAGAGGTAGCTCGATTCTGAGCTCTCGATCTAGAGACGACACTCGGGAGAGACTCGTTCTCACCAATCCTGCATCTTTGTGCTCAACTTTTCGCCCTCAGACTCTGATTGAGACCTCAGTTCTTGGACGCACTCGCCGCCCTGTTACGCTTCACGGCGCTGGCGCTGGCAATCCCACGGGAGAGACCCTCGGCCTTCACCTTCGCCTCACGGACTTCGAAGAACCACTCCATCACCTTCTCCATTACCATCGGGAACACCGTCTCCACCACGCCGTCCGCCTTGCCGCTGCTGAAGTGAGGGCAGCAGACCGGAAAGCCCTGCACTGCCGCAATATTTCCATCCTCCGTCTCAGCTTCGCCATCCTCCGCCGTTTCAGTCTCCTCCGCGATCGGCGGCTTGTTCAGATCCGGCCTCTCCATTCCCGGCCCGCACACGAGGTCACCCACCGGCTCCCGGCTGTCGACCCATGCGCGAGCGTGCGTGGCCATATAGATTGGCATGCCATCGCAGGTGAGAGTCTTGCGTGCGTCGAAGATGGGAGGTTGCACGAGAGCGATGGCTTCGTTGCTCTTGCCGAGGATGTTGGTGTTGAAGTCATCGTCCATGTTCTCGAGCAGAGTTGGGATGTTCTCGCCGACGCCGATGATGTAGGTGCGGTCGGTGGGCTTGATGAATTGAGGGAGGATGTGGTTGATGCAGGTGTTGATGTGTTCGGAGGAGGTGATGTGGCCTGCGGGTGCGTTAGGATGTGTGGATTTGCTTGAAATGGGATAAGAGGAGGTCCAACCCGGGACGCTGTTTGAAGCTGGGTCGAGTGGAATGTCGAGACCATCGTCGCTGAGAGCTGGGCGATGATTCCAGGCCACGAGGGTCATGGCCTTGTTGAGGCTTGGAGAGTAGCACAATTCCGCAGGATTGAGAATCATCAAGCCTGGAGTCGGGTCGCCCTACCTTGCGTTAGAAAAAGCAATCCGCACCAGACTCGATCGGAGCTCTTACCTTCACCTCTTCGATCTGGATCTGAAACCCGGCAAAGTCGGCATGCTCGGTCTCGCCGAAACTCTTCAGAGTCGTTCCCCATTCCGCCGCCTCCTCCGCCAAACCGATCGCCGTGCCCTTGCTCAAGAATCCCTCGTCCCGCATCATCCGCCAAGCCCAGATCCCCATCTCCTGCGTCTCCTCCCCGACATACACAATCACATCACGTCTGTTCACGATCTCGCTTACCTCAGTCATAAGAATCGGCACATGCGCCGACTCTGGTTTGTCTTTCAGGACCTGGTTGTCTGGCGTGAGGTAGTACTCGTGGATGTTGTACTTGGTGCGCAAGACATGGAGGACGTGTTCGCGCACGGCTTGCTGGACGGCTTCCTTGCGCATCTGGTTGGTGCGCTCGTCGTTGGTGTGGTGGAAGTCGAATGGCTTGTCGGTTTCGATGTTGCGCAGTGTGCCGTTGGCGGTGAAGTGGAAACCCAGAGCCGCGAGGTCTGCTGGGAAGTCCGACTTTGTCGATGCGCTGAGGCTGTTGGCTTTGAACATCTTGATGAGGTTTGGGAATGAGGGCATTTAGTGAGGAATTATTGAGGAAGAAGGAGAGGGTGATGTTGTTGTGGTGAACAAAGTGCGGCGTTTGCGATGTTTGATGCTGAAGTCGTTTGGGGAGGCGCTAGCGAGGATCCCTGCTGAAAGAGCGGATGTCTGCATGTGACACTCAAAGAGGACCGAGTGGATCGAGTGAATGGTATGCGTACACACATGCGATGCGCCTCCACGGGACTTGGCTCGTGTACCAGAAGCTTGGACAAGACCAGGTACTTCACACCTGCGAGCAGTCGAGTAGGACGTCATTTTGACACAACAAGCTGGGCCAGATCTCACTGGTATGGGCTCAGTAGCAGTTCAGGAAGTAACGAACACGATTCCGTTCAACCTTTCCACTACCTTGGCCGATCACCCGCCAACGTAATCCGATGCATCCTCCTCGCATACCCATGATAATCATTCAGCGGATAATGCAGCGTACACCGGTTGTCCCAAAACGCAATCATTCCCGGCCGCCACCGAACCCGACACGTAAACTCCATCCTCACCTGCGTCTTCCACAGGAACTCCAACAGCCCTCTACTCTCCTCTTCCGTCCAGCCCTCAAATCTCGTCGTGTGCGCTACGTTGACATATAGCGCTTTTCGCCCAGTTTCCGGGTGCGTGCGGATGACGGGATGGACTTGCTCCAAGTCTCCGCTTCCTTTGCCAGAGTCTTTGACCCGATCCTCTCGAGTCTTCGTCGTGTCTGCCTTGGCGCTTGACTGAATACATTTGAGGCCATCCAGAATGCCCTTCAGTGCTGGCGAGAGCGACTCATACGCGGCGTACTGATTCGCGAACATCGTGTCGCCGCCGCCGAAGGGTGGGATCTCCAGTGCTTGCAGCAGAGTCCCCATTGGTGGCTGCGGCAAGTACGTTGTGTCGGAATGCCAGACACCGCCAAAGTTTGAACCTGTGTCGGTGGCTTTTTTGGAGACTTCGATCACTTCGGGATGGTTGGGGATGCCGGTTACGAAGGGGTATTCGATCGGTTGGCCGAATTGAGAGGCGAATGAAAGGAATTGAGAGGGGGTGAGGGGTTCATCTTGATTGAAGAGGAGGATGTTGTGGGTTAGGAGGGCGGAGCGGAGGTAGGCTATTAGAGAGGAAGGGAGAGGTTTGTCCAAGGGGAGGGATGAGATTGAAGCGCCGATGGACGGCGATAGTGGTGTCAGAGCGTACTCTGGCGAGGCCATCACCGGTGGAACGTGTGCCGAGCTTTTTGTATTTGAAGATGGCGTGGCGAAGGTGCGGTGTGGTTGTTTTCTTGGTTGTCTGACTATGGTCACAGCAGGTTGAGCGGACATGTATCTCGAAGCTGCAGTATCGCTGCGAAGCGGTGCCAGACATCGTCTTGTAGCCATGATTGTTGTATATAGTAGACTGAAGGTAGTCCGACTCCCACGCTGTATGAATGTTGATGTTGTTTCCAGTTGTGTACATGAGGTATACTTTCGGCTCCACGTGAGGGGTAATGTATTGTAGCTATTCCCGGTGCGGTGGATGTGCTTCGTCCCTTCAAGATCAGCATTCTTGGCAACGCTTGCTGCGGCGTTCAAGTGTACAGTCGTGTACGAAGATGAGTAAGGGAAATGATCACATCAATCAATAATTCGATTCATCATGAATGCTGAGACATCATATCGATTCAGCGGCTTTGCAATCATGCCAAAGTCCGACCACAATCTGATCTAGTGCAAATCGACTGCGACTCTGTTTGTCTCGAACTTCTTCGTGTTGGGAATGAGGAGAGAACAGACCATCGCGCAGAGTCCGAATGCAATGCTCGTGTACCTGCATCGACATGTCAGTCCAGCACAATGAAGATATAGCATTGGCAACAAAACTCACCAAACAAGGCTCAGGCCCTCAGCATAAGCCCACTGGGCGCCGAGCTTGGCACCATCGATGACCTCCAGGGTGACGCCGGGAATGGAGGCGATCTTGGTCGGCGTAGTGAGGAAGGTGCCAACGAAGGCCTCGGCGCTGGAGGCTGGCAGACCGCTCTTGATGGCGTAGCCGGCGACGAGCACAGGAAGCTTGGTGCGGAGTCTCTTGGAGAAGATGGAGAAGTAGATGGAATAGCCGATGGAGCCCTAGTATTTTCAGTCAGCAATGGTCGAGAACAGAAGCCAAGCAGGACAACTTACACCGACAGCTCTAACGGACAGCGACAACGCGGCGCAGGTGGTGATGAGCGCATCAGGAGCAGCGATCATGGCAACAGTCGCTGCTGGGACAATGACACCTCCGAGACCGAATGCAGCGAAACTGGCCAAGGTCACCACGGTGGCGGAGTTGGTGGGATTCAAGCACGCAAGACTGCCTCCAAAAGCTGTCAACATGCCTGAAGCGATGAGCAGAACCCACTTGGCGCCGCCCTTCCAGTAAGACAGGAGAGCGTTCCAGAAGATGGCGCCGACTGCAGTTGCCATACCGACTGGGATACCACGGATTCCGATCTGTACAGGGTCTGGATTCCAGACGTTGGAAATGGTCAATGGCCAGAAGTTGAGGAGGGAGAAGAAGTTCATGCCGGCGACGAAGGCAACTGCGAAAGCTGGAGCTACGACTCGCTGGCCGAGGAAAAGTTCTTTAGGAATGATAGGATGGCGAGCGACTTTGACTTCCCAGACGATGAAGACGGCGAGAAGGCCAATACCGATGAGGAGTAGGCAGAGGGTGTATGCGGAGGTCCAGGCGTGGGTGTACCCACCGGCTTGGAGAGCGACAAGGCTGAATTTGGGTCAGTCGAGGTTAGTGAGCAGCAATTGGGAGACTTACAACAAAGTCAGTCCGATGATGGACAACAGCCCTCCAACAATATCTATTTTCTTCATGACATCCCACGTGCTGAGGCCAGCAGCTCGCGGGTGGTTGATTGGGAAGTAGCATGTAGCAAGCCCAAGGAAGGTGATACCGTTGTAGATGAGAGAAATCCAGATGCCCCATCTCCAGGTCGGGTTTGATCCGCGAGTACAGAACATCTCGCTGTACATCACATATGGGCAGAATGGCAAGACAAACGCGGTGAGGACGGCCAACGAGTAACCTCTCTGCTTGACGGGGACTGTCTCCGCGAGACTGTGCCATGTTAGTCTTTGTCTTGTTCTGTGGCGGGCATTCGACTTACCCGGCCAGGCCCGTCAACTCGCCAATACCCGCGCCACCGCCAGCCATGGCCATGCCCACCAAAGCAGGACCGAGACTGTGGGCGGTGCCCAGCACGACACATCCCACGCAGAGCAGCAGAGCGCCGAAGAGCGAGATGTAGCGTTTGCCGAACAAATCTTGAAGGTAGCCGACGAACGGAGCCACGGAGGCAATGGCAAGGGTGTTGGCAACGGGGAGCCAGCCGATGACGTCCGCACCTCCGATATCTGCTGAGATATAGGAAAGCGTTCCGCCGACGAAGTAAAGAGGGATTTGGGAGCCTGCGTCGCACATGAATCAGCCGGGAGTCACAGCGATCGCTGTAACATGCTAAAGGTCATACCGGTGTACAGCATGGACAAGGATGCCGCCGCAAGGAGTTTCTTCGCAGTCCATTGAACTTTGCCATCGCTGTCATCGCCCTTGAAGGCTTGATTGTTGTCAATATCTACGGCAGCGATGGTCTCGTGGGTCTCGGTCTTTTCGAGAGGGTAGCGATGAGCATTGTCCTCATTTGATGAGTGCGTTTCTACACGCTCGATGGCTTCATGAGTGCCCTTTTCATTGTCGTACGGTGCCATGTCTGAATATATAGCAGGGAGGTTGAAAGAGAGGAAAGATGTGAACAGGGGATCGAAAAACCTCACAAACGAGCAGGGAATCACATCCTCTTTAACCATCATCTCCCCGCATTTCCACATACCATAGCCAGGACCTTGCGCCCCTACTGAGGAGGGGTCATTGAACCTTCCAAGATCCAGACTCTGGGGTACATTCAGCGCATGTCTGGCCTAACAGGCCGTTCGACCCACAGTTCGGATTGGATACGCATAGGCAGGGCCGAGCTTCTCGAACTCGACATATACGACTCGCATTCGACGCGCCCAGAAGGTCGGTACCGGTACGTATATCCGTCGGGGATTCAACGGGATGCACGAAACCGCCTCATCTGATCTACGACTGGGGCTAGATCTGCGACCAGGCGTTCGCTTAGCTTGAACGCCACAAAGCTCCACGTGGAGTTCGAGTAGCTGTAGCCGGTTTGAAGCTCAGCTGATGTCCTGAGCAGCTTGGTTGACTCTCCTGTGGCATCACGGAGGTTTCAAAAGCTGTCAGATCGGAAGCACCGTTCAGCACTAGCCATCCTGCTCCTTGTCCTCCGCCAAGCGGCAGAAGACATCCGGACGCAGCGAAGCAACACGAAGTGAGGTCAGGTACCTGGCGCGCAGTGCATCTTCCCGCCAATAGATGAGGTCGGCATTGGCTCCTTGGATCTCCTAGCGTGCGTGGTTGACGCCACGTGCGGAGAAGTCTGTCCGGGGTACATGCGGGTGGTCTGAGACTCTGAGCAAGCTGTCGTGTGCTTCGTGGTCTAGGCACCGCTCGATCACATCGTGTTGCGAGATGAGGGACATCGCAATGACTTGGCGGGAGCTGATGGATGTGTGCTGTCGAGGGTCTTATCGATGGTGATGCTGGGGTGGTCACGTCGAATGTGTGAGAGAAGGAGAAATCTGAACGTCAGGAGAGGGCAGGAGGGTCTAACCACTTCCAGGTTAGCGCGAAAATGCATGTGACCACTTCCAGGTTCTCCTCACTCGCAACCAGGGATACCAGTTTCGACATTCCCGTCCTCGACTATTCCCACGGCCCCATCTTGACCGCGATACCTTTGCGCTCCAAATGCCACTGTCGTTGCCATCATCTTCCTGGTACCAAGAGTCCACTGATATACAGAAGCCATGGCACTCCTAAGACGATCAGGGACGTCAAGCTCACGATGCCACGAGCATCCCAGTCCTGCGACTCTCGACATTGACTGTTCAGCTTTGCCTGCATCCAGAGGCCCAGTGGATTCTGTGGTCGGCGGGGACAGGAAGATAGTGGCAGGCTGTCTGTCGATTCCGATCGAGTCTGCTTTCAGGACCGACAGTAAACACTGTTCTGGTAACTCGACGGAAAAGTAACATGTACGCAGTATCGAACAGTTCCATCTGCAGCCTCCATCTCAGCCAGAACAAACTCGAGCAGCGGAGAGCCAACCATTACATGCTCATAATAGGAAGCGTCGAAATAGGCATGTTTGGAGAGTTTGCAAGCGGCGGACTTTACCGCCAAATCGCAAGTGGCATTCGCTACACCGAGGTGAACCACTGCGCGACAACTCAAGCACGGCCGCCGTTGAGCGCGTCTTCCATATTCCCACTGCCTCCTCGATCAACAGTGCACTCTTTTCAAGCACAAAATGACGACCCCGTTCCTCCTCCAAGAACATGTCACTACAACCGCCACCACGCTAACAGTAGAGCAGAAGTACTGGTCTTGGTTCAAGAACACCGGGCGAGGATTTACAATCAGCAAGCAACAAGAAGAAGGAGCAGAACAGACCTCCACACTTCTGTTCACCGCCGAAACACGCATCGCAGGGAAATATCGCACAATCTCAGACCACAACGGCACCCTTCTCTTCCATCTCCAGCGCAACAAACTCCGCAAAAGCAAAGGCTGGGTCCTGACTGATCCGGCTGAGAAAGTGCTGCTCAAGCTACGGTATAGCTGGGCTCGACCGCATATTTCGGACGTCACTTTCGGTCCAGACAAGGCCGAGCCAGAACTCACTATCGTTGCCAAAGACTTTTGGTGGGCGAATTTGGACATCGTACGAATAGCGGACAAGGTTGTTGTGGCTACTGTGAGGTGTACGAATATGTCGCCCGGGTTTCTGAGTCAATTCAAAGTCACGCCGCCAATTTGGGAGGTCAAAGTGACGGAGGGAGCTGACTTGGCTCTGGTAAGTCGTCGATGTCTAGTAATGCGGCGTGGCAGTTCTCTGACTTTGGCGCAGATAGCGGTCGTGACAATGGGCATATCCGACGCCTTCTCGCAATTCCACGGTCTACTACTGTAGCTTGTTTTGCGAGTCTTCTCTCCTCGATCAGAACACGCACCGCGCCAGTCATCACACCTTCCTGCCTACTACACTAGCAGCCACCATCTCAATCCTCCCATTGCTAAACTCCTCCCTCACAACCCTCACCAGCTCCCCTCGAACATCCTCCTTCTCTCCCTTCCAGGTCGCCGGCGTAGCTGTTGGCGGCGGCGGACCAAGCTGTTGCGGCATCGATGGACATGATGAGCCAATGATTGGAATTCGAGCGATCTTGCTCGATTGGAGTGACGAGTGGAATGAGAGGGATGCCACAGACTTGAGAGCGAGCGTAGAAGGCAGGCTTGTATGGGATTCCGCCTGATGGGAAGCTAGTTCCACCGATAACTTGTTGCGCTCGAGAATCCTGCAGGATCGATCTCGTCCCGAGTACCTAGTGTACTGATGGTCACAGCCGCGAATGCCGTTCATCTGTCGGGCGAATTGCTGTCACGACCCTGCGATCACTGCGAAGCGCCATGTTGAGATGAAGTACCTCAGACGAGGGTGAGCAGCGAAGAGAGATAGAAGCTTCCCGTCTTCTCGTTCTTTCATTGTTGATGCCTTAGTTTCTGCCTGATTCTGGAGAATCGAGCCTCAGGCACCAACAAGCGGGTCGCGGATGAATGCAAGCTGCGATTGATTCGAATACGACATACGATCCCGACATTGAAGCTTGAGACGAGGAGAATGGGAGGAAGGATATTGGCCCAGATCTATATGCAAAATATACGCCTCGATGAAGCACCGCCAGAACGCCTCCAGAGTCATGTTCATCGCCGGCAGAACCACTCGACATGCGTGCCTTGTAGCCGGTCAAGAACCTCATAATCATAGCCTGGCTGATCCACCGCGACGATGATGGCATCAAAGCGGCTCAACTGCTCTTTGCTCCATGGACTATCGAAGCGTGGTGCGAAGGACACGGCGCTCTGCTCCACCAACGGATCCGCATACTCCAAGTATACGTCGTATGCGCTGAGCAAGTGCACCGCCAATGCCTTGCCCGGCGAATGCGACATGACTGATTGTCCACGCTTGAAACCCATTCCAACAACGAGGATTCTTGCTGCCCGGTTCTCCGATTGGTATGCTCCCTGAACGCTCAGTCTTTTCATGACACGATCGCCTATCCGAGAGGGTCGCTCGGCCATGCTCTTCGTACAACTTTCGAGCAAGGGGAATTCGGCGGTCGAGAGGAGGTAGTGAGGGTTGACGGGGATGCAGTGACCTCCGACTCCAAGGGAAGGATAACATGGCATATAGCCAAAGGGCTTCGTGGCGGCAGCGTCTGCGACCTCCCCATGGGTCGATCTCGACTGGAACTCCATCCTTTCCTGCGAGTTTGCTGCTCGAGAGCTTGTGGCAGGCGTCGGCCATCTCGTTGGCGTAGGCAATGCACATCATGCGCTGGCAGTTCTCGTACCTGACAGCGGAAAATAGGAGTCAGCACAGGTCTCAGACGTCTCCTGATCGGGAGTGCCAGCTTTGAGACAAGGCTGAATGCCGTGTGCTTACGGGAATTTACTTACAATTTTGTCATCTCCGCGACCTCGGGCTTGGAAACCGGAACCAGATTTCTGAACACTCGGGAGTAGAGATCTTTGATCGAGGTGAGCGATTCCTCGTCAAGACCAGAGATGATCTTCGGAATGCTGTCATAGGCCGGATAGGTACGACCCGGATCAACGCGCTCCGGCGACATACCACAGCGCAGCGACTTGTTCTTCATCAGAGGCTCGAGGAGTGTGCGTGTCATTCCGACGGCGACAGAGCTCTCGATAATGACGGTGGAGCCCGGTCGGGCGTACTTTGCGATCATCTGGATGGCTGACTGAATACAGGAGATGTCGATGGTCGATTGATGATCTCCCGGGTTGAGGATGGTGCTGACCGAGACCATGAAATGAGTCGCAGTACGGAGCTGGCTTGCGTCCGATGTACACTTGACATGGTTTGCCACGGTTGATCGGATCTCCTGGATGCGGCGTTCGGAGATGTCGAACGCAAGAACGTTGTACGCCGTCGAGAAGGCCTCCACGAGGTGAAGTCCAACATAGCCTGTGCCAATGACCGCGACCGTGACACCTGGGAAGGGCCGAAACACAGGCTCATCGAAATAACTTGTCGGTCCCACGTTGGCGTCGATCAGCTCGGGCGGTGTCGCCGGCGGACTGGGCGGAGCTATCACGGGCACCCATGACTGGTGTTGGTGGGATCGAGGTGATGCTATCACAGAGCATGACTTGCGTCGTTCTTCCTCTGGCCAGTCCAAGGAGTACGACACGGTCGAGCTCGTAGTAGTGTAACCCATGGTGGTTGACATCACAGCAGAGTTGGGGTGGCGGGAGGATAAAGGAAGCTAGAAGTCTGGATGCGCTTCGCTGGTAGAGAGGAGTGGTAACGAAGAGCTGACGAAGAAGAGCGGCAGAGCGATGAGGAAGATTCGTTCGACTCTACGAGAAAGAAGGCGACGAATATGATGTTGTTCGTGATCACTTCAGGGGCGATCCGAGCGCTTCTTATGGATACCACGATGCCTCATCCGAGATTGCCAGCGAGTACGGGCAAGCAATACGCACAGGAGCATTCGGACCTGATGGCTTGCTGTTCAGCTCAGTCGCCGGCGCACATCACACGCCACAACAGCGCCTGAACCTGCCACGTCGACGGCGAGGCCGAAGGGATGCAGAACTTTCAAGAAGCCTTCATCAAACCTGCTCTTGTTTCCGCTCACGCCACGGGCCGACCAGCAGCTATACCACAAAGAGTTGCTGCTAGATGTCCAGTCCAGTCGCCAGCGATCAGCCCACGCTACAACTAAGCTTGGACCTACCACGTCGACGGCGAGACCGAAGAGGCGCACACACTTTCGACAAAGCTTCTCGAAGACCTTCGGGGTCTCCGGTCACGCCATAAGCCTTGACCAGCAGCTATACTACAAGGAGTTGCTGCTGGATGCTCAGCTCAGTCGAGAGGGATCATGCCATGCCATCGATGCCTGACCCTACTACATCCACGGCGAGAGCGGAGGCACGCATATTCGGCGTCTCCGGTCACGCCATAAGTCTGGCCTACAGCTTTACCACAAAGAGTTTCTGCTCCCTGCCTATTGCAGGCGTCAGCGCTCATGACACGCAACCGCAACGCCTGCATCTCTCATGTAGACGAGGTGACCGAAGCGATGCAGATTTAACGTCTCTGGTCACGCCATGAACCCGGCTCGGAGCTTCACTACAAGGAGCTTCTGCTACCTGTTCAGCCTAGACTAAAGCCTTGACTACTACCGCGGCGACGGCGAGACCGAAGAGGTACACATATGGCCAACGAACCTTCGGCATCCCCGATCACGCCAGAAGCCTGGCCAGCGGCCATACTACAAGTGGCTACTGCTTCCAACAACGTGGGCTTTCAGTGTGCTACGCACGAGTACCATGTGCAAGGCGTCGACAAACGAACTAGAACTTAGCTCGACCCTGCCACTGCAAGAGACACGTTGAGGCTGCGATGCAGCTACGCAAAGTCTTCTCGACAGCATACGCCCACTCGTCTCTCGGGTCGTGGCTTTCCAGCATCTGCAGCACAACAAAGCTCATAACGGGACCAATGACAAGGTGTCAGCAATTCAAATGTTACCGCTTCTAGGGGGTGGCACGCAAGCTCCCGGACGTCGATTCTAGGCCGAGTGGTGAGCCCTCGGATCGTTCCCGAAGTTGATCTCTGCTGACTGTGAGGAGGGCGTCTTTCCAACAAGCTCAGGCTTCAAATGTCGCTGGAGCGGCTCCGAGCTCTGGGGCGAGGTCCATGCATGATTCGAGGCAGCTCCAGTCCAGAAAGCAAGAAGTGAACTTTAGCTCGGAACTCAGGACTGGTGTACAAGGAAAATCGTTAGCGAGCCCGTTCCGCGGACATGGCTTGGAATGTTCCGATTCTCTGTCACATGCAAATGCAATAATGAAGCTGGTCCAACCCTGCAGAGTAAAGGCTAAGCTTTTGCAGGAATCCTCCATTTGATCAGCCCACCTGGGCGATGCCAACCAACTCATCAAGCTTCCAGGCTTACTTCCGGTCAGCCCATGATTCGAGATGGCGTTTACAGCAGTCTGGAACGTACCAAAGAAATAAGGTTATGAACTAACAGCGAGGGTTTGTGTACAGCGGGTCAGAGGCGGCAGACGACACCGCACGACACGCAGCACATGGCTCATCGTGTCAAGAGCATCATGGCTTCCCAGGAACTGAGCTTGTAAGTATCCCTTTCCGAATCGCTTCGTGCTTGTTACTACAACGGGGCACTAGAGGCATACGAATACCTGACATTCTCCTGTCCAGCAACTTCCGCTGCGCAGGCAGACTCGGAGCCGTCGCTGCAGTGAATGCAGCTAAAAGCGCCTGTCGGTGACCCCGAGCTTGTACCTCCGGCAGCATAGCGTCGAACCCGGCTCGTGCTGCTCAGATCCACCCATGCAAGCTACGGATGAGGGATAGTGTGCTTTCTTCACTCCTGACCTGATGTCATGCAGTGGTCTGGACTGAAGTCCTCGGCTCCTCGTACGCACGAATGCTCCGAGGTATTCATCCTCCGCTAGTCGATAAGCTTCGCCAATACGCATACAAAGCTCCGCAGGATCTTCGTAGCGTTGAGTCTAAAGCACTTTCAGCTCAAGTATTCAGCTGAGTCGCCAGAACCTTATTATGGCCGCACTTTGAGCTGACGAGAGCTTTCCATTCCTTTGTTCTGTTGGCATGCCGGAAACCGCATCAAGATTGCCTTGAGCATCCTCGAAAGTGACAATATTCTCCGCCGAGAACGAATGAGGCCTGTGGAAGTGCGCTGCAAACACAGGCCCATCTGTCTTCGATTGGAAAGGCTGCCGGAGGAGGGACATGGACGGGTCGTGCCTTTCAGGATATATCCCTGTTCATTCCGTGATTTCGTCCAATGCCTGGGAACGGTATCTTCTGCGACCATCACTGCAGACCGCTCATCACGAGCCTTCCACTAACAGTAATGTGGCGCAGTTGACGGACAATCACAGGCTCACAGCGTGTCCGGCCACCGCCCATCTGCACGACTCTGGGCTAGGCTCAGACCCTGCAGGGTCATCCGTGCAGACTCTGGACCGAAGTCAAGAAGTAGCGCCCGTCCTATGAAGCGATCCCGAGCCAACATGCCTTCGAGGGAAGGTCGAGCCTTGCTTGGCACTGTATGCAAAGCCTAGTCCATACAGCGTGGCAGCACATCAACGTTGTCACCTCTGGTCGTACCGTCAGGGGCACCATCGGCCCTCCGTGCGAGAAGGCCATCGAGGTCTATGTCCGGGCTCAAGGCCGGCCATTCGGGTGTGCTATCACGCTGCAGGTCCTCGGCCACCCCGTTCAATTGCATTCAAGCCCGAGAGCGACGGGAAACTTCTCTACGGACATCTCCGACTCACACCACCTCCTTGACTCCCAGTTCAAGGCATGCGGGCGGGACGCAGTCTTGCGATCTTTCCCTTATAAGGCAATGCATGCAGTCAGCTCACCGCTCGCATATCTCCGGAGCCATGTCGACTTAAGATCTCGGTACCTTGATTCTAGATCGTGGGGTGTCCACAGACGACCTCTGAGGCTGACTCTGGCTCTCGGGGAAGCCGACGAGCCTTGGTGACTTGGGCGCTCGCGCTGCTCGACCAAGGACAGCCACGAGCAATCCAGCGCTTGGCTTTCCTGATCATTTCTCGCTCCGTGCGGTGTCCATCACGTCGATCAGCTGAGCCTGCGTGAAGCGCTTCAACAATGCGTCCCAATTCGGACGGTCGCCGGCTTCTAGAAGCGTGGTACGACCAAACGTCACGCCACACATATGAGTTCGCTCCAGCGACCGTCGGGTTTGCCACTTTTGTCAAGGATATATGAGTGGTTTTCCGGGGTCTGGACATGGACAATCCCCCTTGGTCCATCTGACAGACGGTGTTCCTTTGACAAGTCCCAACTCGTCGCTCCTGCCTACTTCTACTCGTACCGAGAAGCCTTCCTCTAGGACCGAGCGATCGTTCATACGTCTTTGTGACCCACCAAGACTCGCGCACGTCCACACCAAACCACGCTTCCTCTCGAGCCAAGGTAAAAGACAGAACGCAGAAGCATGTCGGAGCACAGAACAGAGCTGCCGCCAATGCTACCAGCCCAAGCTCTAGGCGACTCGCTATCGTCCCAACGACACGGAGACGATGTCATCGAGCAAGCCGATATTGGGCGGATGCTGCCCATTGTCAAACGGCCAGTACATCTTCTCCATGGGGCTTCCGCATCGACCAGAACCATTAGCCAAGATGCGAGCACAGTCGATCGTCGCTCGTTCTGGTCTAGAACCCACTCCTATCTATCGTCGACTACAAGGTCCCGCTCGTCGTCTCCACCCACACCTGCGCTCACTCCATCGCTCGACCCCGAGAGCTCGAAAGTACGATCCGAGACTGACCCGACAAGGCACGCTCGCTGGAGCGAAGGAACATCGGAAGAGGGCGACATTGTGATCACACCGCCCGCATCGTGTCACTTGAACGACACGATGATTCCACCACGGTTCGACATGCGCATCACGAATCCCGAGCGAAAGTGGCAACACCCAACGCCTACGCCACGTCCAGTGATTCCGGATATTGACGAGATCACGGAGGTCCAAGAGTCAGAACAAGCTCAAGCTACACCAGCGCAAGCCCTTCCATCGACCCATCCGGCAACCGACATGATCAATAGTCACGTCCACCAGCAAGCATCTGAAAGAGCAGAGTCACCTCGACTCAAGTTCCAGACGACTCAGCTACCAGCCAAGCCTCGCCAGGTTGATGTCGATGGCACACTCGCAAAGCGTGGCCGAAGAAAGATCGTACTACACAAGCGCATCTTCCAGGGCACACAGCTATCGCTCAACGGCTTCTTCATCTTCTTCACCTGGTACTTCGCCCAATACTGGTACGTCATACTACCAATCATCTCGGCTGCTATCGCCCTGAACGTCGTCATGATCATCTCCCTGATCTGCAAGCGGACATGGACTGCTATCCGACCGGAAGAGAAGATCACGCCCGAGACCCCGGAGTCTTTGGTCTACATTGTTCCGTGCTACAACGAGACCAAGGAAGAGTTGACTCGTTCCCTGGACTCGCTCATTGCGCAGCAGAAGGTCGACGATCACAAACAGGCGATCGTTATCATCTGCGACGGCAAAGTACGTGGACCTGGCATGGAGAAGACCACTGCCGACTATCTGCTCGACGATATCCTCAAGGATCGGACACTCCGCAAGCGTATTCCAGGGGGCTATACCGCATGGGACAGTCGGCCGATGGATGTCACTGTGCAGAGCGGGCGGTACAAGTCTCTGCCATATTTCTGCATCGTCAAGGAACATAACCAAGGCAAGCGCGATGGCCTTATCGCAGTCCGCTCTTTCCTCTACAACTTCAACCGACGACAGGAGAAGCCTGCCACTATCATGAACCAAGAGTACTTCGATACCATGGCTTCGTGGATGCTCCAAGACGCCGGCATCGAGCATGTCGACGATCTCATCGGTATGGACGCAGATACCGTCTTCGCCGACGAATGTGCCTACGAACTCGTTCAGACCAGTCGTTTCAAAGGCACCATGGGTGTGGCGGGTTACGTCGCTGTCGACTGGAAGAACAAACCGTGGGGTTTCTGGCGACTATACCAGAACACAGAGTACACCATCACTCAATGCCTGCGTCGACTCCATCAGGGTAGAGTGACGCACAAAGTGTCCTGCTTGCCGGGCGCCTGCCAACTCCTCAAAATCTGCGAGGAGACCTGCGGTGACCGCGTGCTGGTGGAGCTGTTCGGAAGATGTCCAGACTTCAAGGACGGATTACTCAAACACATTCAAGCATCGGCCTCGGAGGACCGAAATCATGTGTGCCATATGCTCACGGCCCGACCAGAGTCCAAGACCAGACAAGCACTGAGAGCCAAAGCATACACTGATGTGCCCGTCACCTGGGCTGTATACCTCTCTCAACGACGGCGCTGGAGTCTCGGAGCGACTGGCAACGACTGGCTTCTCTGCTGGGCACCGGGTGTGCAGTGGTTCGAACGGATTTTGTCCATTGTGTCCGCTTTGACTTGGTTTCTCACGCCGTTTGTGTTCGCGGCTTATGGCAGCTTTATTTATGCTATTGTTGGTGAGTTATGACAGATTTGCATCGACACGTTCTCTGGCTGACATTTTTATAGTCCACCCTTCGACCACGCTGCTTGCGATCACATCGATCATGCTGGTCCCGATCGTCTACTACATTTGTATCCCGGCGTGGCATGCCAAGTCTTGGAAAGAGGCCTTCCAATTCTGGACAGGCTTGCTGATCTACATCTTTTTTGGACCGTTCTGCAGAATGATTGTGCTGTGCTATTCGGTCAAGAATATTGACTCGTTTGGCTGGGGCAAGACGAGGCAGGTTATTGCAGAAGACGGAGAGAAGAGTAGGGAGCTGGCACCTGCAGGCCTCCCAGACCAGGCAAAGTCGACCGAGTCGTTGCCAGAGCGGTCGCCTTCGGTCGGCGATGATCGCCTGAATGAGACTGCGAGAGACATCGGTGAGGAAGAGAAGACGATTGGGACATGAGGTTCATTCCTGTTATACACCTACATTTTAGCCAGTACAATACCACGATCGTCTCAGACGTGCTTTAGGAAGCGTTTACTCGCAGCGGCCACGAGACTGCGCTCCTCATCGTCCGCGTCCGCAGTCCCTGTCCAAAAGAACACCCCTCCCAACCCAGCCTTGGCCACAAACTGGCATTTCATAGCGACTGTCTCCGTCGTGTCATAACTGACCCAGTTGCCCGTCTCGCTGCAGTAACAGCTCGCAGCTCCCAGCTGCGAATCGACGATCGCCCGCGTTCCTGGAAGTGGCAGGTCTCGGTACTCAAACGTACCTTCGGCGCCTCCACATGCGCTGAAATTCTCACCTGGGCCGTTGACTCCCAGGAAGCTTCTTCCATACGCTGGAATGCCAATCATTATCTTTGCTGGATCCAGTCCGCGCTGTCGGACGAGGTAGTCGATGATGCCCGATATTGAGCGTTGAGCAAAGTGATTGTGTGGACTTGACGGGGCGTGGAGCTGCGCGTGGTGGCCGGATTGCCCGTTTGACCATGCACCCGCGAAATCATATGCCATGATGTTGACGTGGTTGAGGGAGGGATCGCGGCCGCTGAGAAGCTCTGGGAGATCGATGTGCTTCAAGCACCATTCGCCGGCGGGAAGTGCTGCGGTGATTGTGTATCTGGGTGAAGGTAGATGAATTCGCAGCTGTGTAAGCAAGTGTGTGAAAGTCTCGGCTTCGGCCTTGCTGTCCGGATGCTCCCAGTCGACTTTGCGGCCTTGTTAGCTAGCGGTGGTACTAGTAATGATGGCTACTGACTGTCAACCCCATCAAGATCGAAATCAGCCACAAGCTGCCGAGCTGTCTCGCAGAATGTCCGTCTCTTTACAGGATCAGCCGCCACATTCGGGAAGTTCTTGGAACCACTTCCGCCTCCTATAGACAGCAAGACTTTCAAGTGAGGGTACTGCTCCTTTTTGAGCTTCGCCAGGGCTGGAAGTGCACCATGAGTGCCGTCCACGGCAATTCGGGTGTCGCAGTGCAAGTCTGCGAGCTGGGCGCATTGGTGAGTATGATATGACATCAGTAACCGTGCTTGGTTGGCCTACTCACGTATACGCTGCCGTCTTCTTTGATCCGAGCAAAAGCGTAGTATACGTGGGTCAAGCTCGCCAATCTCAGGTCAGAGGGCTTTCGATCTCTGTAGATTCGCCATGAAGGATAGTATGCACCAACGACTTGTCGTGGTTCCTTCGCCATCGCATGTGAGTGTACGAAGATTGGTTTGACATGACACTTGCAAGGGGTGCAGTGAGTTTGATGTCACTGATAAAAGCTTCACCTCCTCGATAAGCTTCCCAGCTCCTCGGTACGGCCGGAGATAGCTCCAACGCGGAACACGGAACATTAGTCTCTGATGAGGTCGACGAGCTTCATCTTTCTCTTCATTGTCGACATCCTATAACACCTACATCCACTCTCAACCATGTCCGCCGCGGACAACAATCCCTCATCAGCGGCGAGCCGTCAGATAGAGACCGACGATGACGACATGGACTTTGAGGTGAGCATCAACATTCGAGGGGCGATATGCGGTGGCGAGAGAGATGCTGATGTGTTTGCATGACAGACGCAGAGTGAGAGCATAACGGACATAGACAATTACGAAGACGTCTCCGAGTATGACGAGCAAGAAGACGATGAAGCCGCAACCACGCTCTACTTCGACGCCGAAGAGGGAACATTACGAACGGCCAATGGAGATCAGATTGAAATCACAATGGACGGCGACGCGGTCGAAGAGGAAGTAGAAGATGACGAGGAGGCAGAAGGAGGAGCAGCAGAAGCAGAAGGCAGCCAGACACCACAACCCGCGGCGCAACCACAGCAGCGAGCACAAACCATCACGAGTACGTCCACAACCACAACACAACCACCAGGTCTTTTGAGAAGACTGAGTTCCGCAACTCAACAACGCGTAAGCAGATCGAGCTGATGTGCTGATCCTACTGGTGTAGTAACCCAGCAACAGATTCTCCAACTCCTTAGTCAGGCCGGCATCAGAGGTGTTCTGCAGCCAGGTGGTGGAATTCGAGGCGCTGCACGGCGTGGGCAGGCAGAGGTCGACGAAGATGACGATGAAGATGAAGATGCAGAGGGATACAGCTACGCCGGTTACGACAGACGACGCTTAAGGAGACGACGACCATCCTTCGAGGGCGATCGATACCCACCGATTCCAAACGAAAAGGGTAAAGAGCTGATGGAGAGTGGTACGTTCGGCCACAACGATCGATGCGAACACACTGCTTGCGGTATGCCGTTCTCAGACGACACCATGCGTAAGAGAAGACGGCTATCAAGACGAATGCTGGATCGCGAGATGGGCGTGGAGAACCGAGGTCGTGCTCGCGCTCTCAACGGCCTGGCATCGCAGACGCTCATTCCTGGCTCCAAGGCAGATCTCATCATCAATCTTAACGCACGATGCTACTCTGGCCAATTCAGCGAGGATGGCTCGTTCTTCTTCGCTTGTGGTCAAGACTTCAAAGTCCGCATGTACGACACATCCAATCCTTATGACTGGAAGTACTACAACACGGTCAACTACTACGGCGGCCAATGGACCATTACCGACGCATCACTATCTCCCGACAACAAACTCCTCGCCTACAGCAGTATTCGCAGCCAGGTCTGTCTCGCCAACACCGAAAAGGGCGACACTTCCGATCCTCGACTTCTCGACTTTGCAGACATGGGCTCTGGTAGATCAGGAGCTACAGGCTGGGGTCGAAGTCGAGGACATTTCGGAATTTGGTCTTTGCGATTCAGTGGTGATGGGAGTGAGATCGTCGCAGGTACCAGCGACCAGAGTGTTTATGTTTACGACCTCGAAGCGCAACGCAGCATATTGCGGATACCTGGCCACATGGACGACGTGAACGCGGTTTGTTTCGGCGATAAGATGTCTCCTCACATCCTCTATTCTGGCTCCGATGACACGACCCTCAAAGTCTGGGATCGGAGATCACTCGCATCGATGCGTCCGGCGGGCATGTTTCTCGGACACACAGAAGGACTGACATACATCGACAGTAAAGGTGACGGACGCTATGTCATCTCCAACGCCAAAGATCAGACTTGCAAACTCTGGGACTTGCGGAAAATGATCAGTACCGACAAGGGCGAGAACATCAATCCTCAGGTAATATGTTCCGGGAACACTGACACGCTTCTCTGCTAACGACACATTGCAGGACTACACCACAAACTTCGACTATCGCTTCTCCCCCTACGACACAAACGACCACCGACCTCACCCACACGACTGCTCTCTCGTCACCTTCCGCGGCCACCGCGTCCTCAAGACTCTCATCCGCTGCCACTTCTCCCCGCCCACCTCCACCGACCAGCGCTACATCTACTCCGGCTCGCACGACGGCAAAATCTACGTCTGGAATCTCGACGGCACGAAAGCAGGAGAACCGATCAACGTCCTCGCCGCGACCAAGAATTCCCGCCCGGTCTCCGACGAACGCTTTGTCGATCGCTACGACTACTACGGCCGCGGCGGGGTGTGGAAGACCATCGTTCGCGATGCGAGTTGGCATCCGCATGCTCCTGTCATTGCGGCCACGTCGTGGAATGGATGGGATCATGGACTGGGAACTTGTACCGTGCACTCGTGGAACGGCGGTGACGATGGCGAAAGCATTGATGAAATCGGTGAGATTCCCGCCGAAGGTGATCATCGAGACGTGGAAGGTGGACGCCTCGGATCCGCGCCGATGGGAGCGAGGGTTACGGCGCAGCTGAGACATGATGCTCGATTCTATGGGAGTGGAGTCGCGCAGGATGCGAGGAGTCAGAGGAGTCGAGGGGCGAGAATGATGGGCGGTCTGGGTGCGTTGTGGGGTGGTGCTGGTGATGATGATGAGGAGGCTGACGATATGATTAGGTGATGGAGATGAGGATGATGATGAGCTGGGAGAGGATGATATCGATCAAGGTTGGGAGTCTGCTTCCGACGACGAGGAGGAGGACGAAGATGATGAGGAGGACGGAGGGGAGGAGATGGAGTATGAGGGTGTGGATGATGATGGAGATGTGGAGTTCGCGGAGGAGTAGATGGGTTGGGTGGCATGGGATGGGATGATTTCGCTGGCGCTTGCGAGGTCTTTGGCTTGCTCTGCACGCCGCGTGCGGATGCGTGAGCTGGCTTTGGAGTCTTTTGCATTGGGATTGGAATGCACACGATTACGACAGATTATGACAAGAACTGTATATGATGCCATCTGTGGGCTTTTTCGAACAGGGCGGTCGAGGTCATCGTTGCTCCTCTCTGTACAACGCCTGGTTGTGACAATGGCTGGTGTCGATTCGAGGCTGAAGACCGCTGACAGACTGGTGGGTTGCGGAGAATGTACAACAAGCGTTGGTAGTATACAGTGTATCAATTCGGCAGGCTCCAATGCCATCGAACAGATTGAGACGATGCCCGAGATATGATTGGAGATCGGTTTTTTCTTTTTGTCCGCCGGTTCACCAAGTGCTTCGCGCTGGCGTTTCTGCCATTGCGGTTTTGCGCGCCGTGTGATGCCATTTCGCTCATCTTCACCATTATCGACCCCATTAGCGGACCCAACCCCTTTCCTCCAGATCTCTTCTTCTCCATGCCCGTTCCTGTTTCCATCCTCCATATCAATGCCACGTCTCTCACTCTTTCCCGTCGCCCTTCCCACATGCCATCTCTCGCCTTTCCGGAATCGAATCGTCTATGCGCCGCCGACAAGAATGTTGTTCACCGGGATGTGGACTGTACACCCAACACACGTCAGCAATCCTCTCTCGACACTTTCCAAATCCTGCCCTCTCTCTCTCTCTCTCGAATCGCAGGCAAGTACTCACTCAGCTTGACAATGTACCCAATCACCCCCATAATCAGAAATCCCATTCCCACGGCTTGCGAGATGCGGAGGAATTCGCGCTTGTCGGCTGTAGAGTTCACACGGTGTGTTAGCTGCCGGTCATGTGCTCTGCGATTGTTCCGGGACGAGAGGGTATCGCGGGCCAGGACGTACGTTTGCTGCAGCGTGTGAGGAAGCCGCGGCCGTCTTTGAGGAATTCGCGCGGCATTTCGAGGAGGTCTTTGGCTTGGTCCATTTTGAAGGTTTGGTTGGGTGGGTGGGTTTGAGAGTGGGTTGCGCTGGCTGTCGCTCGTGTGGTAGATTTAGGTGTTGAATGGGATACGTTGTTCGGGGGAGGGAAATGTGGAGGACAGCTTGTCTCGATGCTGCAGGGATGGAGAATCGGCTTGGCGTCGGTCAGGGTCCGGGCTTCGACTTTCACTCACTTGGAGTCCGTGCGCGTATCTCTTGCTTCCTTCCTCATTCGGCACGTGGAAACTACGAATGCACAGAAACACTAGGAAACAATAGGCCGCCGTCGAACTTGACTTCCTGCCTCCACCATGGCCACCTCAACTCCCCAACAGACCCTCAAAATCCTCATGCTCCACGGCTACACGCAATCCGGCCACCTCTTCGCAATCAAAACCAAAGCCCTCAAAAAGTCCCTCGAAAAAGCCTTTCCCGCCGCTCCTAAGCCCGGCCATCTGGTCCAATATCCCGGTGGAGTCGAACTCGTCTACCCCACCGGTCCCCTCAAACTCAATCCCGCCGAACTCCCTGGCGCAGACCTGGACGGTGCGGCAGACGATACGGAGTCAGAAGCATACGGCTGGTGGCGACGGAAAGATGTAGGACCTGGTTCAGAGCCTCTCTACGCGGACTTGGACTCGGGACTGAGGGTAATCGCCGAGACTTTGAAGAACGATGGACCCTTCGCTGGCGTCATCGGGTTCTCGCAAGGTGGAGCGGCGGCAGCGTTGGTAGCAAGTCTACTTGACGAAGGAAGAGTGGAAGCTTTCCAACGGCTTGAGAAAAGCGGTAGCGGGATGCCCTACCCATCTGAATTCCTGGACCCCAGCACAGGCAAGCAAATTCATCCACCATTGAAGTTCGCGGCGAGTTACTCCGGTTTTCGACCCGGACATCCACAGTACGAAGCATTTTTCACCCCGAAGATTCAGACGCGGATGTGTCACTTTGTGGGCAGCGTAGATACGGTTGTGTCGGAGGAGAGGGTGCTTGCGCTGGCGAAAGGATCTGAAGAGGGGAGGGGAAGGGTGGTGTACCATCCTGGAGGCCACTTTTTGCCGGCGAGTCAGAAGCAGACTGTGGCGGCTTTGATTGGATTTGTAAGGGAGGTGATTGAGGGAGGAGGTGGGGATGCGAAGGAGGAGGAGGAGAGGGCAGAGGATATGGAGTTGCCGTTTTGAGGAAGCTTTGGAGAGGGGTTGTCGATGCGTTGCATATCTGTCATGATGTCCATCACTGCGGCTGTCCAATCTGATCCTGGACCGAATTCAGCATCTCGGAATCTCGACCCGGGACACCGCATCACCAGGCAGTGGGAAGTGGGACGAAGGTAGCTTGCAAGCTGAATGCAGGCCATCCGACGAAGGGACCAATTGTAACCGAATGGAAGTCACAGCTGAACGCAAGTCAACAGGTCAAAAGGGAGAAGACGGGGCTTATCCATCGATAGCTACAGGCGCTACCTCATGACGCGGAATACATCGACAGTCCATTTGCTCCAAGCTGTGACGACAGATCACTGGACTCATCGTGGTGGAGTGTCAAAGGGATGGTACCCGAGTCTATCACGGCCCACGGACTCAAGATTGCTTATACGGCACGACGGACTGCTTGCTCGCACACCGAAATGCCTCATCGATATTCCTCTTGCGTTTTGTTGCAGGGCATCTTTCTTGCATCTCAGCTTGCTCTCGCAGAGCTGTCCAAAGGCGTGGCCCTGTCTTGGCCTTTTCGATGTCCTGAAGACGCCTGCTTTCTGATACAATCAACCACACTGGACTGGTTCTCGTTACGCTTGTCCGAGCGCACCTCCCGTTGGCTGAGGTTGGAATAATGTAGGTGGTCACAGACGGTTGCTCGTGACGGATCGTGAGACTCGTACTCTCTGATCTTGCGAAGCTTTCATGTGCGGTGTCTGCGGGTTATCAATGCCCGGTCTTTACATTTACTTCTGGGCCGAACTGTCAGCCGCAAGCTTTTCTATGCTATCCAGCTGCTCTGTTAGCTGGGCGAACATCAATTCCTCCTGTCTCGTCGGACTCCTTTCTGTGGTCCGCGTGGCTTCCTCCCGACTCAACATGACCGCTTCCTGCTCCCCGCTCATGGCCTCGCTTCGGATGTCGACCGTCTTGACAGTCGTCATCCGTACTTCCCCACACTGGCCGTAAGTATGCCTCGTTTCGAGCGTCAGCCTGCTTTTGATGTGCTCCTCATTGCTCCCGCCGCTGGAAATTCGTTCCTCCGAGTCTCGTCTTCCGTGTATCTCCTCCAGATCCTCATCCTTCATCGCACCCACCACGCTGATCGTCGTTGTTGTGCCGAATGGTCCGGGCTTTCTGTAATACCACGGTCTCGTGGCGAAGGTCGCCAGGACTCCCACATTCTCCCCAGCCAAGGCCATGTTGGGCACTGCTCTCCTCGTCATCAGAAATAGGAGTACATCCAACCACCCACAACTCGTGATCAGCGCACCCGCCACGCATAATCCCGCGAACGAGTTCTGCTGGCCCGCCATAGCTCGCAATCGGATGATCACCAATGGCAGCGTACACAGGCCGTGAACCAGCGGATACCACACCATCGACCTGACCGCAATCTCGGCCGCTCGGCGTTCCGCTCGACTCAGAAAACACCTCCCGCTTCGTATTCGCTGGCGGAGGATCATAACAATGGTAGTGTACACCAACGCCGTGCAGAATTCAAACGCCACCAGCCAGAAGTAATGCAGCCATATTCGGTCCTCGATGTATTTCTTGTTGATGAAACACCAAGCGCCCGCTCGGGTGTAGTACATGTTCGACTTGTCGAGGTGGGAGAGTACGCCGCCGAGAGCGAGAGCGTACACAAACTGCGATGGTGAGTCAGGAAGAGGTATCGATCGGAGCGGAAGAGAGCATACCATCCACAAGCCCGCAACGCAGAGTAAGAACCAGCGATGTCTCATACGATAGCCAAGAATGATGTCCATGAAACAATGAATCGCAATGGCGGAAGTGAAGACTCCCGAAGCCATGTCTCCAATCGAAAGGAACCTTCCAAACACCATCGGATCAGCAAAATCCCAACTTCAGTCATTACCGAACTCACCACCCCTGCGCGACACAAGTCCTCGTCCCAACCAGGACCGCATCCTCAAACACCCACACGGCATTCAACGCAAACGCAATCGACTGCTGAATGTCCGCGCAAAAGAGATTGAAAATCAGAATCAAAAACTGCACGACCCGAGCGTTGAGTTTCTTCCGGCTGGTAAGGAGTTGGACCGCTAGAGCACAAAAAAGACAAGAAGAAGTGATAAGTGAGAGAGTTCCTAGCACGGCGATGGCGCTGAGACCGTGGTGCAGGACCGGTGGGAGGTTGATAAGGTCGTCGGAGGAGGTGACGAGTGCCTGCTCGGGGGTGGACATGGCGCTGGTCGCGCGCCAGGAGGGAGGGCGTCAGTCAGTTGAGGGTTGAGAGTGTCGACACATCGAGATATGGGCGATCTTTGGGTTGATGTAGACGATGGCAGCTGCAGGTCGTCTACTCTCGCGCGCGCGCTTGTGGCATAACGTCGGTTGGTAATTCCACGTGTAGATTGAGTCGGAGGCCGGCTGAAGTTAGTGTGGGATTGGACCGCGGCGATGACGATTGGGAGGACATGGGTGTCGATATAGCAGAGTGGGCTGAGCGTGGGTGATGATCGTTGATCCGGCCGCGTGATGCCTAGCAAGCCAGGAGTGATGGTGGCCTCGTGAGAAGACATGTTGCGGCGGTTGGAAGACCTACTTGACAGTACTGTCAAAACGAGTCATCCTCGAGGTAGTTCACCTATCTGCACTGCGATAGACTTTTCGCATCGTGATCGTGATGCCAGAATAGTGGTGGAAAGAAGACCGTTCCCTGTGTTCCTCCGAGATCCTGGAATCTGCAGGGGTGGTTCCGCGTGGTTCGATAGCAGCAGCGAAGATTTCTCGACTCGGGTTCCGACGGAAGTGCGTGTCATTGTGTCGAGCACCGCAAGATTCCGCAACAGTTCGGTTGTTTCGCGATTTTAGGCAGTCCATACCGGCGACACCGTAGTCTTGCCGTGCAAAGGGTCTCAGACAAAGGTTCTACGAGAGGTCTAGAACTTCTGACCCATGTCCGGATCGTGTGCATCGCATACGAGGATACTTGATGTCTCTTATGAATTTCTGAGCTGCAGGACAAGGCCGGCGTCACTTCGCTTGGTGATGTTGCTTCATTTCCTGTTTCCTGTCAAGCGTCTTGTACCAAAGAGATGCTCCCCTTCTCCGTCTCACGATGACACCTAGATGGTGAGAGAGCAAAAGCAGGGGTTACTCATGGCGAAGATCATCCGAAGCCGTGTGGTTGGATTTTCACCTTCGTACCCTGGCGTGACAGGGGAGCCCGGTTCTTGCTCACCTGCAGAATCTTCGACGATATCCCCGAAATGCACCGCGAACAGCGAGGTCACTTGATAACTTGATACTCGTCGGGAGTTGCTGCCCGAGCAGCCGCATCGGAATCGATACTTGGCAACGTGGTAGACCTGTCTGCCTCGGGTCGATGAAGGGGAGCCATAGCGACGGTAAATGATAGCTTGAATTGAATGCAGCGTTAATGGTGACGAACTGACACTGCGTCTGACACTGCGTCTTCCCTAGGAACGATGGTACATATGAACGACCCTTTCGCGAATCAAGCACTCTTCATCTCGATACCAAGCTCTGCGGCCCAGTCCACCGAGTTACTGGTATTCGTCAGCCAAAATTCGTGCCATGCCTCCTCATGATGCACGAGTGCACGCCAGACTAGTCCACTTACGTTGGAGTGGGCAGTGCATTGGGAACTTCTGGATCCACTGTTACCATCGCAGGGCCCTCAGCGTCCACGGGCGCGGCAGCCGCAGTGGTAGGAGTGTCCATGTAGACGGTCGTGGTGCGGCGGATGGTGGACGTTCGGGTAGACCTGTGTTTTGGTTAGAAATATTATCCCTCGCCGGACGAAAACTGTATACTCACGTTGCCGTAGCGCTGCGACTCGTCGGTGCATCCAGTAGAGTTCTTGTGATCTGGTTGGTCGACGAGGCAGTGCTTGGAGCGACGGCTTCTCTGCGGGTCGTCGTGTACTCAGTCATGAACTCGAGTTCCAAGTCGGTTGTCATGCGGAAGGTCGTCATGGCTTCGGTGATATTCGCCGCGAAGGTCTCAATAATAATCTGCGACAGTCCGTGCAATGTAGTGGAAATGTTGACGGATGTCGTACGTGTTGCCGACTCGGTGAGCAAGGCAGTCTGCCACACCTCGTACTGGCGAATACACTCTGTCGTGCCATTGGCGTATCCTGCGCAGACCTTCAGTGCGACCTCTGTAGGCGCCTCGCCAGCGGTGACAGCCTGCCAAGGTGCCAGAAAGTATGTCGTGAGGCGTTGGACGGTCGGCGCAGCTGTGATCGCGGGAGCCGATGAGGTGGCGACCGCAGACACATTGGCAAAGGTTGTTGGAGCGGATGTAGCAGCTGAGCTGGAAGCGCCGACGGCGGACAGGTCGATCGATTCAGTCGGTTTAGCCAGAACGAATCCGTACTCGGTGGAAAAAGTGATGTCTTGCGAACACCTCGAAACGGTGTACTTTTGTACAAGTCCGGTCAAGGTGGTCGCGCAGACCATGGTCACGGTCGGCTCGTAGATGGTGGTGCACGTTCCGCTACCAGTGGGGATGGAAACGGACACATTGCTCCACAACGCCGTCGATGCAATCGTGGTAGGCCTCGAGGTGAGTGGGATGATCGCCTTGGGTGGAAGCTCACACAGCGTGAAGAGCGGAGCAAAGGAGGAGACCAGCTGACTCTGCTCAGTCACGGGTACTGGCTCCATACCAGGAGACGGTGTAATGTAAGTCAGAATGCCTGAAGCAGAAGTCGTCGCTGGTGCCATGATGATAGATGGTTGGACAGTCGATTCAGCTTGTCTGCGCCCGTGGCGGACGCCGCGTGCTTCATGTTTGTACTGGCCCAGATGGCGCGCTTCTGCGTGTAGGGCGAGGATTGCGGTGAGTGCGACCCCGAAAGAACGAATGAAAGCCATGTCGAAAGTTAAGATGATCCTGAGTTGAAAGGGTTTGGAGTCCTGAAGAATAATGACCGTGGTGAGAGAAGCACCCAGTGCTTGTCGTGTTCTATGTCGCGGAAGGAAGGCGACGACGCCACGATATTGAAGACCATCCTGCATTCCTCGGTTGAAACGCATAACAACAAGGGCGGGAGGAGGAATGTCGCATGGGAAATTCTTCCTGACAAACGCCTTGCTTCTGCGGCCATGCAGCCAAGCTGTCCAGAACAGCCACCTTTTTGACACTTCTTCAAGCAAGGTCTTCAATCAATCCGAATCGTCCTCGCTTGAGCTTTCTTCCTCACTTGTAGCATCGGATGCGCCGTTGTTTTGCTGACCTCGCTTTTGGAGGATACTATTTTCATCACTGAGTGCCACAATCTTCTGCAGACTCTTTTGCTGCACTCTTCTCAACGCCTCAAGCTGTAATTTGAGATTTGCGTTCTCGTCCGCCAGTGTGGGCTTGCTTGGAGCTGAGGCGGAATCGTCAAAGGCCATGAAATCATCGTCGACGACATCTGCTGCTCCATTTGTTTGTGTGCTTGGACTCTTCTTCCATGATGCCAGCTCATTGAGGCCGTCGTCTAGCAACGCCAGCGGGAAAGCTGGCGCAGTCAGAGCGTCCAAAAAGCTGTTATTCTGCTTCGTAGCGTTTGCAGAAGCAATGTCGGTCGGGAACTGAACTTGCAGAGTGTAGTTGCCGGGCACACTGTCTCTGTCAGAGCTGTCGAATGCGCCGAATTTTGGTTTCACAATCTCGTTGATTTTCGTTGTTCTCTGGTCTCGAGCAGCAAATCCGGTCACTGGCAGGAATTGGACATTATTGACGGGCCCTGGCAGTGGTAGTTGTGTTTGCGCGGAGACGAAGCTTCCACGAGGCACGTCCCATGCTAGCATCGTCCCAGATTGATGGCCAGAGATAGCCGTGCTGCCGTCGAAAGAGATGCTTAAGCTAAATGCAGCACCGTGCGTGGATTCAGGAAGCTTCCATCGAGTGGATGCCGGTGGTTGCACTGGCTCTCTTGGGTTGGCGCCGTTCTGAATGGCATCGAGCGCGCCGTTCGAGGAGGTGTGAAGATCGAGCTGTTGCAAAGTGCCGTCTTCGTATCCAACAAACGCTGCTCGATCAGCCGGGTCCAAAGCCAGGCAGAGCGGAACTCCAGGTAGCAGATACGTTCTGAGGAGATTGTTGTTGTGATAGTCCCAAACCAGGCAGCTTTTGTCTTTGGATATCGAGACGGCAAAGTTGCAATTTGACGCGCCATTGCCCAACGTCAAAGACGTGATCTCAGATCGATGTGAGGAGAATGTGCGCAACGGAGAGATGGCTGATGTCGTCGAGAAGGATAGCAGAGCTGGTAGTGACCAAACGTGAACAGTCGAGTCTTTGGAAGCCGAAAGCAGAAAATTCGACCTCGCATCCACAGCCAGCGCGGTCACAGCCTGGAGATGGGCTTGACTTGTCGTAATCTGCCTTCCCGTGCAAGTCTCCCATAGGAAAATCCTACCTTCAGCAGTGCCCAATACCAACACCGAATCGTCGCATGCCAGAGTGATCGATGCGAGCTTTTCAGTGAATGGTACAATGGCCTCCTGATTGCCTTTCAGTCGATTGTAGACATGGACGACACCTTTGTCGGCTTGTGCAGCGAAGATGTGGCTTTCGCTGACGGCCAAGCAGTTGGGCGGCGTTGCGGACTTTTTGAAGATGGTTCGCTGAGCTGCCAGCGGTTGAAATTCGTGCAGGAAGATGGCCGCATCTTTGGCGACGTTCGGACCAGGCGCCTTTGCGGGCACGCCTGTTGAGGCGATGAAGTGCTCCACGAGCATCTGGAGGTGATGGCAGAAGCAAGTTTGGCTGGTTGAATGTCGACCAACATCGCTACGAAGAAAATCTCAGAGTTCATCGAATGCCTAAGGCCGCAGCGGTGACTAAGCGAGCTTCGGACGGGAGCCCGACGACGGGATTCCTCCAGCTCTCCAGCTCCATCTCAAACTCCATCCTCACTTCTGCCGTCGACTTCACCCGAGAAGTCATGCGATCTCGTCTCGTCGCAGCTCCCTCACAATGGCCGAAGTATGGCCTGATCAGGCTCCGTGCTCCTCGTGGATGCTGATCAGCTGCGCTTCATTTTAGCCGGCTGGCATTGCATGAGCTGCCCCCTCAATGATGGAGTAGCAGTGGGGCATTGGAGCGGTAGAATGGCAGACCGACTACATAAAGGAACGACGATGTGGAAAGGCGGTATGGTATTGCAAGCATTCTCCTCACAAAAATATGTTTCTGCGAGCACTTTCAGCATTGCTCCTCATGAGCAATGCCTTCTCACACGCATTTCCTTTCGACTCAATATGGTCTCTACGAAACAGCATTGTGTACGGAGACCAAATCTCACCAAACCCTCCTCATGGTCACTGGGTGGATACATGGACGGCAATGCCCCAATTGACCGAACCAGACAATCTTCCACCTCCGCCATATGTGAGCCAACAGCCCAATCCTTCACACATAAACACAACATTTTAACTCTTCCAGAACGGCACCACCACGATCTTCTTCAACTCCACCATCCGCCAAACGATCCGTACCACGACTCCAGCCACCACATTCCGCATCCGCCTGTCCAATGCCTTCGGCCTCACACCCCTCCCTATAACGGCCATGACCATCGCCCTCCCCCTCGCCCTCGACCGCTCTCAAAACCTCACCGGCTCGCCCTACATCAACACCACCTCCCTCATCCCTCTAACCTTCTCCCACTCCCCCAACATCACCCTCCCTCCCGGCTCTCTCGCCGTCTCAGACCCCATCACCTTCCCACACTCCCTCCCAGCAAACACCATCCTCTCCCTAACCCTCTACCTCGCAACCGGCCAGTCAGGCAGCGCCATAACCTCCCACCCCAGCTCTCGCACCGAGTCCTTCCTCTCCTTGGGCGACCTCACTCATTCCGCAAACCTCACTTCTCCAAGTGCAATCTCCTTGTTCCACTGGTACTTCATCTCCGCAGTAGAAGCCTGGTCGCCGCACTCCACTTCCGCTCTCGCCATCCTAGGCGACTCCATCACAGACGGTCGCGGCTCATTCCTCAATGCGAATAATCGCTGGCCGGACTTGCTCTCCTCCCGTCTACAATCTGCCAGCTCAAAGCACAAAGATGTCGCTATCCTCAACCAAGCAGCAGGGGGTAACCGCCTTCTCGCCGACGGTCTTGGACCATCCGGTCTCGAGCGGGTAGAGCGAGATGTCCTCTCTCATTCCGGCGTGAAATACGCGATGGTCTTCCTCGGCGTCAACGACATCGGGACTATCAATTCCACGACCGCCGCACAGACCGCTGTAGGCGACGCGATTATCCATGGATATCAACAGGTCATCACGAGAATTCACGCACATGGCATACCTGTGTGGGGCGGGACGATCACGCCTTTCGGGTGTGCTAATCAGACGCTGCAGCCGTACTCGACGGGGGACAGGGAGGTGACGAGATTGAGGGTCAATGGGTGGATTAGAGAGAGCGTTGGCGAAGTCGGAGGGTTTGACGGTGTTGTGGACTTTGATGAGGTTGTGAGGGATGGGAGGAACCAGACGAGACTGCTGGGGAGGTATGATAGTGGGGACTGTTTGCATTTGAATCCGGATGGGTATGCGGCGATGGCGAGAGGGTTTCCGTTGGGGCTTTTTGAGCAATTCAAGGGTGGCGTGGATGGGTTTGTGTGAATTGAGGTGTTCTGGCAAGAGTTCATGTAGTCACTAATCGGCATTTAGCATGGCAGAGAACATGAATCCGTAAAGAACATGAGTCTGGAGAGACAGTGTGCGGTCATGAGAAGTAACGCTCAATTCAGCCTTTCGCCATGAAACTCATCATCCACGAGTCTAGCTACTCAGCATGACACCCTCGCCGACAAAGCACAGCAGATGAACGCCGCAACCTTGCCAGCTTCCACACGGGTGAGAGATTGAAATGAGAAGTCCGACCGATGTTTGTGTTGTGTGAGAAAAGCCTTTTCTTCCGCCGAACTCCCAATCAACCCATTTCAATGCGCAACTCATTCATCCCTCGCCCATCCCGATCGTGCTCGTCATTCCATCTTGATCTATGCGCTGGCTGGGGTGGCAGCGCCACGGGCGCCCTTGGGTGTGCCTTGCTGGAATCCGTTGGAGAACTTGCGGGAAACGTGCTTGAGCGAGCGCATGCGTCCGCTGCCGGTGGTCTTTCTCCGCTTGGCCTTCTCGCCCCAGTTGTCTGTTGGGAGGTGTTAGTGTCCATTTGGAGGATTGAAGGTTTGCGAAATTCGAGTCGGGATCTGTTCGGGGCAGTCGAGGTGGTGGGATTGTGGTGTGGACATACACTTTCTGATGCTGGCGCTTGGGTATCCGCAGTTGGAGCAAGTGTGCTTCTGCACGTGCATCGAGCGGCGTCCTGTAGAGTCACATTTCGTCAGTCTTTGTCCATCGCAGCACAGCCAGTGTCCTGATCCCGTTCCAATTTCATCGTGCTGTCCTCCTCAATGCCTTCCCTCCTCTTCATTCCTCCATGCGATGTGACCGTAACGTACCGCAGCGTCTGCACAGAACGTGAGACTTGTTGTGGCGCTTTCCGAAACTGGATGTTCCCTTCGCTATGGTGAAATATCAGTGATATGGCCTCTCGCGATGGGTCGTGGATACGGAGTCGTGCGTACTCATTTTGGCGGTGTTCCGGGTCCGGTGATTGTGTTGTCGACGTCGAATTCACGGTCGAAGATTTGAAGTTCGTCTCGGCTGGAAGCGACGGTGCGTGGGCCTTGGCAGAGCCTCAGGCAGGAACATTCCAACGTGACTTCCTATTCCAAACTCAATCCTGCACCTCAGCTTGTTCAAATTCCATTGTCCTGTTGCACGACGTGCCCACGTCCAATTCGACGTCGTTGGGAGGCACATGTCACGACTGCGATTACCATCAGCATCGATGTCACTGGGCACGCCTCACAATGGGCCCCATGTTGGTATGTCGAATATACGCAGCCGAATATT
Organism: Zymoseptoria pseudotritici STIR04_4.3.1; assembly: GCA_000223685.2. NCBI lineage: Eukaryota > Fungi > Ascomycota > Dothideomycetes > Mycosphaerellales > Mycosphaerellaceae > Zymoseptoria > Zymoseptoria pseudotritici. The sequence continues at coordinate 247,159 of AFIR01000253.1, forward strand.
GGACTGAGGATGGCTCTGTGCTTGTTGCCCGACGTGCCCACTTGAACAGCTCCAATGGCATAGAAGATTCGATTACTGCAATCACTATCGTTATCCATGCAGCGAGACACGCCTCACCATCTGTCGCTGTCATGTCGCTCATATACAGGCTTTCACCTTCAGATCTGACTTCACTCGTGAGGCTTCGACTACAGGCTTCATCGACGGACACCTCTACCTCACCTGGCTATTCTTCGCGGACTTTTCCATTCCGCTGCCTGTATCTGCGTACTTCAAAATGTGCTGATGGTCGTGTTGCTCGTCTCATCTCAACAACAACTCCGATTGCTCATCCAGCGCTCCGTTGCCTCGCACGTCTTTGGAGGCCTTCGAGGATCTTGCTAGTGCAGGCGTCCCACCACATGGCGAATCGGAACGATGCATCTTCACCTCCTCATCATCCTTTGCCTCCTCCCCATTTCCTGCGTGGCTTGCGGCATGAGCTCCGCCTGCCTCTGCAAACGAGAAGATGACAGTATTGCCTGCGTCGCCAAGATTGATGGACCCTTTTGGACTCGCGAGCAATCTGGAGCGCAAAGGCTATCGCACTTGTGCTGGCACCGACCACTCTGGTAGGTCGATGAAGATTTGAACGCCTGCAGGAACCCGATAATGTTCCACGGCAACAGCAGCAGGTCTTGCCCTGCATCGAATCTTCATCCCCATGACATTTGCTGACTTCAGTTCTCGGGTCGTGTCACCTATGGAAGGGAGACTGCGCCTCCCGTCGTGGTGCTGTTGAGGGTCTCGCGTCTCTCGCGGAGTGCAGTGGTCGGAAACTCGGAGGTAACAACGACTGCCTAAAAGATCATGATTGCTAGGGAGGTCTGGGAAAGGCGAAAGCACCTGGGCATTCGGTGAGGTATGCCTCACTTATCTGTCGGCACTTGCTTCACATGCCGAGAAGCTACAAGTGCTGACGAGCGGTGGAGCGTGATGGGGTGGAGAGTGGTTGTGAGGTGGAGAGCATGGTGCGGATGAAGTTGGTTGAGGGCGGGCGGTGGAGAGGTTGTTCTTGAGGGTTCAAAAGCAAGCATGGGGTTCTGTGGCAATTAGTAGAGGAAATGATTCGCTTGATGATCGATGTTCTTCGTTGTTGAATTGTCGCGAGCCGTACGTGCGAGGGGTCATGTATGATGTGCCTTGTTGCGACACTTGACATTCGTGCCTTGCGTGTACCCTCGTGCTTACCCCAACCAAACCCTAAGGTAACCCTAACACTTCGCTGAACACTCAACCTCTTCATGCTGCCTCACGCTGCATCATGCATGCTCGTCAGTAGTCGACTTTGACTCTTGACGGCACAACTTTCCAGGCTTTCGGGCGTTGGTACCAAGTCTGCGATATCATGCGACATTCGCCCGCTACAGAAGGACAGCTCACCCTGGTTGCCGCTTCGCTACAGCTTTTGGGTCCTTTCCGGGCCCCATTCGATGTTCCCACAGTGCGCACAATCACATTACGAGTGAGGCATCATTCGCAGTGGACATTCGGAATCTGCATCTAGCAGCCGATCAGTCGAACCGCACCCCCTCCAGCGAAGAACATTGCAATAGGGCGTGAGAAGTCGTAACCCAACCCGCGCTAACGTGCAACATCCATATACCTCACCCAGCTCACGCAAACACTTCTCCCTCCCCCACCTCCCTCCCTCACCATCGAAAAAACACCGCACCCACCCCCTCCACCCCTCTTCACCATGTCCACCACCCCCAACCCTCCCCGC